>JBAMHX010000010.1:23944656-23957815 GCA_037177515.1 Pseudomugil tenellus
CCCCCCCCCCCCCCCCCCCCCCCCCCCCCCCCCCCCCCCCCCCCCCCCCCCCCCCCCCCCCCCCCCCCCCCACTAAAGTTTATTAAAGTTTTTTGTTTTGTTCATACAAATCAAAAAAATCTAAATTAACATCCTCCATGAGTTGCCATTCCTTATTTCTTATCTGGGCTTGTAGGAGGGTTAAAAAATAAAAATATACATAAAAAATGTTGCAGAGTAAAGCAGTTATGGGTATTACTTGTGTACTGGTGACTGTTGGAGCTGGAACACTTTCATTATGCTGTGTGTGCCACAAGCCAGAAAAAAAGCAGAGCAGTCATTGCTGACGTGAGATCGCTCCCTCAAGTCACTGACCTGATGATTCCTGGTACACAGCAATCTGAGTTAAAACACCTGAGGCCTTGCTTTTCTTCCACAGAATTGTCAAAAAAAGTACAATGAAACAAATGAAAGTAGTGTGACTATTCCTTAGTCTTAGTAAGCCGGTCAGTGGACAGTTTGTGTGGGATGGCGGCGTATGTAGCCGACTACCTAGTGAGAAGGCATCTGGCTTGGCTTGCTGATAACACCCCCACAGCCATGAGAGCTGCCACGGGTCAGGTGCTCATGCAAACATAACACTACCATGGGAACCTGGAGAATGAGAGGGGAATAAAAAGAGTGAGACAGTAAGAAAAAAACAGATAAGAGGCTTTTCTCCAGTATGAATTTTGCTAGCTCTGCTTTTTCCCTGCACAAAGAGAGTCTCATTTCCCAATTCCCACATGCGTACTGCCTCCATGGCTCCCCCCTTTCCTACAGAGGTTCTTCACATGGACATAAAACAACGTGCAATGCACCTTTTCACTGTGTCACTGCAAGCAATGTCTGACAAAAATAGCAATATCCTGAAAAAAAGAAGTGATACCAAAATAGTCAACACTTCATGCAAAGTGGTTCCCTGTGTCTGCTGCACAGACCCAAAGGTCAGCCAACTCAGCTGATTTCAAGGTTTTTTTTCTATTAACTCATGAAAACTGACACAGCAATATAATATCAGTTTTAATGAAATTCTGTTACTTGAAAAAATGGGATATTGCTTATTAAAAAAGGTTGATTTTGATTTGTTTTTCAATAAAATCTTTAAATCCATAAATTTGCAGGTTTCATCTGTCATTGAATGTCAATTAATTCTATCAAAATAGGAGAATAGAAACCTTTTATTGTAATCTGGGCAGCAGGAACACATTGAATTCAAAGAATAATCTCATGCCTTGAGAGAAAACTAGAAAAGGTCAACTTTTCTCCAGCGGCCTTTAGCAAACTGTAAAGTGGCAGATGTTACATCCTAAAACACAGCTTTGACGGAGCCCAATGTTTTGACAAAATGAAAGCTCACTATTTGTTAGCACTACAAACTCTATACATGAACCTGCATCGCAGATTTGTGATGTGTGCAGAAAGGCAAAACAAACCTCAAAGTCCATTCTTCCCAAGCATGGCAGGTGTCGCAGTACAGCAACATATGAGTGCAGGAGCTAGTAGGAAATGCAAGCTGTGTGTGTATGTTTTTCTCACATTGTGCTGGAGGCCTTTTGGCCAACTTGTCTTTATGATATAGCTTCATCTCATACATGTTTGCATTATTTGTGCATAGCTCTTATCAGGGGATTCCACAACATACCAGTTGTGCTTGGTTTTGGACTTTTACTGCACTATTGCAACACCTTGATTGTTTTTATGACCATTGTTTAGCTGCAGGAGCCAATTTTTGCCAAGTTATAGATGTAGGGGCAGTGGCCTCACATTTCTACATATACAGAAGATTCTTCATGGCTGATTCAATAAAAACATGCTTTAGGTGTTTGTGTTAAGGATGCAATATGATCAAATATGCATAGATTTTACTATTTAATATCCAAAGAAGAGTGTTCTTTGTTCTATGTGTTTCTTTTTTTCCATCTTAGATCATTTAAGCCCTCTTCCCGCTTTTTTAAATGAACCCCAGACAGAGAAACAAAAGAAGAAAGTAATGTTTTATATTTGTTTGGTTACTAAGATAGTTACTGCCTCCATATGCTCACCTCCAGTTGCCTGGTTGCCATTTAAGCAGGTTATCCCGCTCTGCACATGGAGTGTGACTCGACAGTCCTTTTTTTCCCTCTCTCGTGCCAAAGAAGGTGGAGTTTTATCCTGGCACCACTAGGTCTGTCAGTCTGTTGGTGCATCTGTCAGCTTGTCCTCGAGGACTTGATGTCTGGAGGCGGCAGTGTGTACTGTTCCTCTGCATCACAGGAACCCATATTTTACTGTATTTTGTGTCACTGGAGAGGACCTCAGATGTGACGCATGAATGACTTAAACTCTGCAGGCAAATTCGCATTACAGCAGCAGTGGTGTGAATATACGAGGTGTTTATTGGAATAATAATCTTATTGCTGCCAATTTGCTCAAGCTGTGCTCTCCCAATGTAAAAGAAAAGTCTGCAAATGATTGCTGTAATAGCAGTGATCAAATTGGCAGAAAACACTTGCGAATTAAGAGATAACATGCATAAATAGATCTTGAACAGTAGACATATTGCCAGATGGGGAGAAAAGCCATTATTGGTGGTTCATAAAGCTGGATTTTGTTGTGGACCTCACAGTGCAAAAGCCATGCTATCAAAAGGAAGTGCAAGACCTGATGATAAAGCAGAGCAAGTGACAGGACTTTTTGGTCCTCAGCTTCACATCCTTGACATTTGGGGAAGCAGTGGCTGTCAAAGGTCTCTCATTAACCCAACTGTGTGGTGAAAGGAAGCTTTAGCACCCTGCTGATTCTGCACAGCTGGTAAGAAATAAAAAAGGAAGGAAAAAAAAAACAAAATTGCAATATTTTTTCTTATGTAGTGGTATTTTCTCAGGGATAAATATGTTTTCAATTCTGAGAAAAAAAAATGAAATTTTGTCAGAATTTTTTTAATCCACACAGACTTTAATAATCTAAATCCACTGGATGAACATGTGGTTGAAAGTCTGAATGTTGCAGTCGTTTTCCTCATTTATAAGAGAGGAGGGCAAAAGTCAGTATTGGCCATTTCGATGGAGCTGAACTCAACTTTTTCTGTCATTTTTTTGTCAGTTTAAAACAACAAAATGTCAGTTTTTGATTTTTCATTGTCTGCTTTTCATTTTGCTTTGGCTTGTATTACTTATGATGCTTACAGTGAATGTCATTTGTACTTCACACATTGTGGCATTCCTCTCCTCAAGAGGAACTGTTATAATAACGACATTTTTATACGTCTCATCTCCCTGAAGACATTGTTTGGCTATTCCTCATTGTGTTTCTCCTTTTTTTGTTTAAAAAAAATAAGGTTGTAATGAATTGTTCTCTCAGTGTAAATACATTTAAAATGAGTCACTAGGTTTTACTCACGTCTCATGATGCCTAATTCAAAATGTTGCTCAGTGATGCATGTATGCCAAGAGACTAACACGTGATGCTAGATTAGCTGGAGGGACGCAGCAGGAGGGGGTGTTTCGCTTTGTCTAGTCTTCAAGGTAGGCTGTGTCAGAGCAAGGCAGATCTAATCAGGGATGAACTGTATGTATTCGGGGAGGGAGTTTTACTCCCCAGCAGTAACCAAGGAACATTTCTATTAGTGGATCTTTATTTATAGCAAATGTCAGGGTGTTTTGGTTCAAATGTTGCTCAATCCTGTCTGCTCACAACTTAGAAATAAGAAGAGTGAACAATGCTCCAACTTCTAGATGAGACCGTATAATAATCATTTCTTTAAACTATAGACAGAAACTGTTGAATTCGAAGAATAAAGATATGCAGAAATCCTTGAAGTACTCTAGTTATAGCACTAAGACACATTAGACACCTGTCAAAAACTGATTGGTCTCCATTATGTTGTTTTCCTGTTTTCAGAGCTCTGCTGGGTCATATCTAAATCTTTATTCTTTCGAGTATTTGTATGTTTTTTTTTAGCAAACATTTAGCAAACACAATAGCTACTCACAGCTTCATGAAGTGACATTTAATGTTTTCATTTACTTTATATGTTTCAGACATCCAATGTTTTCAGAGACCTGTCATCGTAACGACTGCTATAGGTATTATGAAAGAAAGGCCTGAGCATAGCATACAAGGAAACTGCTTTGTGGTATAACGTAGGAATAATTATACAGAACTTAAACAAGACAGTGGAGGTGACTGTGGTTTTTAGTAGGAGTAAAAATGAAGAAGTGTTGGAAAATAACAGACACCTGGACACCTGACTAGACAGAAATTGAATAATGAAGCTGTCCACAAGACGAGACAAAGTAAATTCTACTTCATGAGGAAGCTTAGGTCCTTGAAAGCCTGCACCAAGATGCCACATACAGTATCTTATGTAAGTCTGTGCAATCTGCCTTGCAGCCATCTGTTGAGGCTGCAGCATCAAAGCCGGCGACTCAAAGAAATCGAACAAACTAGTGAAGAAAGCTGGCTGTGTTTTGGACTTCTCTATGGCCTCTGGAGCTGAATGCAAAAAAACAAAAGACAGAATTTTGCAAAAGTTGCTAAACGCATTGTGCAACACTTGTGCAACCATTAAAGAGTGACTAAATATCGTTACGTTCAGTCAGAGGCCTGAACCTGTTCAGGTTCCAGCAACAAAAATAACCATCAGTACGTACATGATGACTAATGGCAATGTGTTTCTTTAGCCTGTAACATTATAATTTCCCTTCAGGTATAGTTAAGTGTCATTCAGTTCACTTTGTTTTCAGTTGCTGTTGTGCATAGCAGTGGCACAGAAATCCCACCACTAACTAGAGCTCTACTATATGTATCTGCAAACTGACTCAGACACTTCATCACACAGGTATGAGTGCTCACATCAGCTTACGTCTCTTAGGCTCAACTGTAGGCCATCTAACAAAGCAAGCCAACAGCTCTAGAGGAAAAAAAAGAATAATAGCTGCATAGTAAGGATTGATTTGATTGATTATCTTTGACACAGTTTAATACAATTTCACTGCTTGTTACAGCTCATCAGATTCAACACCAGCTTAGATGTCATAAAGGATCTCAATATATGTCGGCTCATAGTCAGAGCGTCAATCTATGGTCCTTGTTCATTATTTCATTTACTCCTATGGCAACACAACAGCTGTATTACAACCTCAGGTGGATGGCATGGTGACACCATCATGGTTTAGAGGGGACAGTCCCTTATGTTTAGGCTTTCTTTACGGCACACTGATAGTATTTCCTGAATAAAATTACTAGCTGACACATAGGGGCTTTTCAGTCATCAGGTCATGTTGACTGTAAATCTCGATGAATGGTTGGAGAAGCGTGATGACTGCATTTTTCATGCAGCATGTGATCCTTCTGTTATTATTATACACACATAAATACCAGTAAGTGTTAATATTGCACGTTCAAACCAAACTTTTCTAAAAGGACCCCCCCCACCATCCCTATTTCTTTGGAAAATAGGTTTAGAGTAGTTATCTAGAATTGCACAGCAGATTGTATTTTCATGGAAAAATGTTTTTTTGTCCTTCTAGATGTGCACTTACATACTAACGTGATGACTCTTTTTCAACAAGCAATAGACTTTTTTTTGAGCAAGCTGAAGCCTTTTGTAACTGTCAGCCGCCCCTTAATGTGGTAATGCCCACCCACAATATCAAGAGGTCATTTTTTCTCCTCACCATCTCACCATTTGTTTGCTATATGGAGGCTCCATTAATAACTGAACAAAATGATGTAAATTCCCTCAGAAGTGGAGCGCTTTGCAATACCTCAAAATGAATTTGCAGGTCCAAAGTATTGAACACTGAGTGGTATCCACTTGTCGGCACTGTCACCGTAGTGGAAGTCTATTCAGGAAAACAGCTTTATTGCTGTTTTGGAGAATTGGACTGCAAATATCAGCCAGCACCCTCAATCTCTTTGTGCTTATTTTAAGTGAAATTGTGTCTTCATTTGAGACACTGTGAATGCATATATTCAAAAATTCATATATGTCAAACTTGAAGTAGCATCAAAAGTTATTTCTGAGTTATATTCTTGAACAAACAGGATTTCTGCTGACATTTATGTTTTGCATAAATAATATAAATAAAAAAATATTTTTTTCCTGTCTTATTATATAAACAGCTCAGAAGAGAACAAGACTCTCATTGTATCTCGAACACAGTTTCTGCCATCTGCAGCAAACTTCAGAGGGATTCAAGTCTTCTTCTCCTTGAGCTCTTAAATGACAGTGATGTATGATGCTGCCATTAAAAGCAGTGGAGCTCATCTACTGGACCTACTTGCTGATTTCTGTAAACCCCCTCTTTTTTCCTGTATCATAAAATGAGCAGAAAGCTCGAAATACACAGTTCCAGATGTCACAAGTCAAGTGAGATTTGCAGCCTCAATTTCTAAAAGAGTCTCTATTGGAAAATATATTATAAACATTTGTAAATTGTTATCTCCATCAGTTATCTCTTTTAACATTTTAAAAATGGGTAAATGTGATGAAAAGAAAAAGCTTTTCCTATATCTGTCTGATTACTGAAGTATTTGTAGCTGTGAATGATACATATACTTCTAGACATGAAGGGAGTTGCTTTATCAGAAATAATGAAACAACAATTGTTTTAAATAGAAGCCTTAACTAATCCATTTGCAGTGTCAAATAACCCCTGACAAGGCATTTTTCATTCAGAGCAGCTAACAGACTCATCATACTTAATCCTTTAAAGTTTGGCTTTAAAAAAACTAGGAAAAATGTGTATTTTTATAAACTCAAGTCTTGATTTGGTGCCTTTAACAAAATCTAAAAAACGAAGAAAAAAAAAACAGACTGGGTGTTATGATGTGATGGGTTTCTGTTGTAGTTTTTGTAATTTTCCTCTTTTGCTCTGTGTTTCTTTTTAGCTTCATGTTCTGTTCGTTAGTGCACCTGTGTTAATTTTGTTATTGTATTCACCTGTGTCTCGTTGTCTTGGTTTGTATTTATACCCCCGGTGTCTTAGTTTATTGCTGGATCACTAGTATTAGTTATAGTTGTTGGATGGTGCCGTGGTTGTAGCGCTAATCCTGAAAAAAGCAAATACAAAACAAAACAAAACAATTTGCTTTTAATTTGTTTATTTGCATTCTGTCTGCCTCCTGCCTTCTCCATCTTGCATTTTGGTCCTCAACTCCCTTTCCACCCTTCCACCACAACATTGCGTACAACAGGCATGTGAGTACAGTGTTACAGTGAAGCATAAAGGTCTCAGAAACATTATGTATCAAATATTATAATTTTAGCTTTATAGGGTTAAAAGTGTAGTGTGTAAGAGTTACTAACATCCAGTGGCACAGGTGGGCATAAAAATGACTTCAGGGTATTATTAGCCTGCAGCTCTTGCTTCACGGTCTGCAGTATTCATGAAGGACATGCAGGTCCTGAAGCTGAAGACACCTTTGCACTATTGGTTGAATTTCTTAAATATTTCCCAATTGCTCCTGCAGAGACAAATCTCCATAGACTTCCAAGCAAAATGGATCACAAGCAAATATAACTTTGCAATTGAAGAGATTTGGTATTGATACAGAAAATCCTCATTTCTTTTTATACTAAACGTTGTAACGCAGTGTTCCTTCTGAATTGTCACAATATCAAAAATGGTCTCTTTTAAGAACCTGCTGAATTTATTTAAAAACTAGAACATGCATGGATAAATGAGTGATTACTCTTGTCTGATATAGTATCTGTGTATATTTTTACATAGTGGTCAGCATGTCTCCAACTGGTCATGCAGTCTTGACCTCTGTTATTTTCTTTTGACAGAATTAACATTTAAGCACAATTAATATTAAACTTCAGTTTTTTTAATCATAGCTTTTGGAAAAACAAAGTATTACATAAAACTGAACTGTGATTTAGAAAATGGAGACTGAAAACTTTATTTTCACAATAAGCTAAGTTTTCTAATAAATGTGGTAAACAGAAACTGTAGCTAGCTCAGCTGAGTAATGGCCAATTCAAGGGAATAATTCACTTCCACAAAGTCCAAAATAATCTGCAAAAGGGCTAATATTTATTACTCGTGTAATTAAAAAAAAAACCTACAGTTTTACGTAAAGCAGCAACACACCTCTAATTAAATACATATATAATAGGTATACGCTATCTTGCTAACGAAGTCTTTCAAACTTGCACAATCTGATGCAAAGGTGAGGAAAAGCTGTTGAAATAAATTTGGAGCATAATGTCACAGGTGTGAATATAATTTACCAAAAAACTCCTTATCCTCCATATTTACTACAATTCTCATAGATTTAAAGTCTTACATTTATGCAAAGAATCAGTGTAGAAGCACACTCATTTGTTAATTGCCGTTTTGGTTCAAACTCCTTACTAGTGTAAATGAATATATGAATGCTCACACATTGTAGGTACCTGTATGTCAGCTGATTTCACTCACCATGTACAAATGAAATGTTTTGACTCAATTTTACATCACACATATCCCCTTTCTTTTATAGCATGAGTAAAACAAGTAATTTTAATTATTTGAAAATTAGGTTTACCACCTGCTATTGTCTCTGTGGGGCCCTAATGATAACAAGTTTCTGAGTTTCATCAAATTTAACACATTATTCCTTTTAATTTAAATCCCGTTTGGGTAAGCTTGGAATAAACAGTCCAGCTACAAGGAAGTACAGAAGCCACACACTGTACACAAGTCTATGGAATGTGAAAAATATCTATATAGGCAATGCAATAATATATATATAAATAATTACACACTTCTGTTTTTGGAAACATAAAATTGCAATGTTTCTATAAAGACATGGGAGCTAATATTCATAGATGATAAATAAGATATATTTACAGCTCTTTAAGATGAGACTGAGGCTGAAAAACTAAACAGCTTTCTCCTTTGATGCTTTATAGAACATTTGATTGTTGATTCACTAAAATGAACAAGTAAAATGAAGCTATTTCTATTTAGTATGTAATCATCCACAACTGTCAGATAAACCTTAATTATACCCATATCTGTGACATTTAAGTTAAATTTTAGATGCAGAAGGAATGAATTAGTATTGCAGATAATAACTATACATTTTTTTCTGTAGAAATCCTGATAGAAAAGTGGTAAAGAATCTGAGTCTGACATGATGAAGTAAGCATTGAAGTCTTAAAAGTAAAATCAGTTTTCTGAAAAGAGGACAAGCAACAAATACTTTGCCTGCATGTCTTACCTCCCTACAGATTATTCAAAAGGAGATCAGATCTGACACACCTACATTTATTCTATCCCATTTGCTGATGGATGGTGGGGGATGGGGAGGGAATTGCTGTAGCAAGGGGAGAATTGCACAGTATCTTGCTGTTATGAAAAGGACAGTGGTGTGAGATAGCACCTTTGTGTTTTTATGAGAAGCTACCCTCAACAGGGTGCAGCAAGGTGAGAAATTAATTCACACCCTTGTCTTAAGGAACCATATTGAATAAAACCTTGAGCCAAAACTGCTTTACACGTGTGGAAACTGTGGCCCACACTGAATTAGTTCTAGAAGATTCCTTTTGCTATGTCCCATGTATACATGCGACATTCCTTAAGCTAGTCACTGATAAATCAAACTGTCTGCAAAACCATTTTCGCTTACTGTATTTCTGGGTCATGCCGCACGTTTAGTGTCTCCAATAACAGAAATGGCCAAATCTGGATCTCTTATTCCAGTGTCGTCCAGGGTTTTATTGTCACCTTGTTCATCAGAGTTAAGGTACTGGACAATCTTTGTTGAAGCAGGAGCAGTTTGGAGAGCATAGATTTGAGTTGAAGGAGTGCTTTGATATGTATGTTTACTTAGCCAGTGTACATGAACAGTTTTATATGAACATGTAAATAAAATGCTCCACCATTGTAAGATTATCTCTGTCAGATGCTCAGTATATCAGGCTTGATAAACATGTTGATTCATCCCTCAGATTAAAGCTTTTAGAGTCATAAAAACCAGATATGACTACACAGCAATTAGCCTGTCAAATTGATAATACAAGCCATTAAATATCTCTAAAATAATTATTTCTGGAATATAACTCAAAGTCAGGTTTGATATTGGAAGTATTCTTGAGTATATCCTTGTGCTACCACCCAACAGTAATGATATTCACATCATTCATCCATCTATTTTCCACCGCTTATTCAGAGTTGGACGGAAACCCAGACTTCTCTCTCCCAGCCACATTTTCCAACTCACAAAGAGGTATCCGGAGGTGTTCCCAGGCTAGTGTGGAAATATAATCCATCCAATGTCTTTTAGACCTTTCCCACAGGGACATGCTAGGACCACCTTACCAGGGTGGCACCCAGGATGCATCCCAACCAGATGCTTGAGCCACCTCATTTGACTCTTCTTGATATGGAGAAGCTATTGCTCTACTCTGAATCTGTCCTTGTTGATCAAGATTCTCATCCTATCTCTAAGGGAGAACCAGTCCATCCTGTGGAGGAAACTCATTTCGGTTGCCTGTACTCACAATCTTGTTCTTTCAGTCACTACCCACAGCTTGTGACCGCAGGTGAGGATAGAAACAAAGATCAATGAGCAAATTATGAGCATTGCCTTCTGTTTTAGCTCCTTCATTGCTAAGAGAGTGGGACAGGGTCTACATTGCTGCACCGATTCACCTGTCTATCTCGTGCTTCATCCTTCCCTCATTCATGAACAAGACCCCAAAATACTCTACTTGGGGTGGGACCTCATTGCCAACCAAGGGAGAACACTGACACTACCCTCTTCTGGATTTGGAGGTGCCGATTCTCATCTCAGCCGCTTCACACACGACTCTGAGTTGCTCGAGCAAGAGATGAAAATCGCAATCAGATGAAGCCAACAGAACCACATCATCTGCAAAGAGCAGAGACACAATCCTGAAGTCACCAAACCAGATCCCCTCAACACCTCGTCTGCACCTAGAAATTCTGTCTGTGTAAGTTATGAACATTAAATTGGAATGAAAAATGGAACCAAGGCAAAGCATACAGGGCAAAAGGTAAAGGTGCTATGATTGATCCCTGGGGCACACCATAATGTATAGGATATACAGAGGAGTACAGTCCTAAAATCAATTGTATATTAGAAAGATAAGACCAAAACCCATTAAGTGCTGCATGTTTTACTCCTAAAAGTTTCAGGTCAGAACAATAAAATTATAGAAGTAGGTCAGAAGGAAAAAGTTGTAGTCAAGGGACTGCAAACAGATATAGATTGCACACAAAAAAATTACAGTATAATGTTTTAGTCTGCTATTAAATATTTTACAGTCATGGTCTCAAAGGTGAAATGAATAATGGCTCTTTTAATTAAAAGATTACAGTTTCATTACAAAGTGATACATAACATCAGATCTGTTGTAACTGAAACAAGAAACATGTATCTTGTGATTTTTTTTTTTTTTTTTTTTTACAAATATTTTGATTTGATTGAATAAAATTTGCTTCTCTTGTTGTAAAGTTTTATCTGGAAATCAACTCCTGGAAAATGCTTCTAGAGTTAAGGTCTTTGTGTGAACTGACAGTTTTACCCTCTGGCAGCCACCGGTTAGTGACAGCTTGTCAGTGTTGTAGGCACTTGTAAAGCGATCATCACTGTAGGAGCTGACACTATATGTCAGCCCTTTTACACTAAGGAACAAGCTGTGCTTGGTTTGGGCCATGCATGCTGCGACAGTATAGTTGTTTTAGTTGTCAGGTGTCAGCCTTTAATCACAGTTGCACCTTTTGTGGATGATACAAAAATATATGGGCTGTAGGTGTGTTGAGATTATCAGCTAAATAAAAAAAATCTATTAGCTACCATAAGAACAATGCTAGCAAAAGAATGTAGACATGGTTATTCTAACATTTTCCACATTACTGAGACCTATTTATTCTATACGTTGAAAGATGGATATGAAGGCATCCTTCCGTTTCATGCATCCTTAACATCAGGCATACCCAATCCTGGTCCTTAAGGAATGGTGTCTAGCTGATTTTCCAACTGTCCCAGACTGAAACACACCTGGCTCAAACTGGGCACGTCTGCTAAATAAACATAAATTTCAGTCAGATGTGTTCCAGCAGGGACACTTGGAAAATCTGCAGGATATCAATCCTCAAGCACCTGGATTGAGGATCCCTGCTTTACATGACTAATTTGGTCAGTTTTGATAGTTGTTGTTGCGTGTACTGATGTAGCAAAGGAGCAGATCCACCGGGAACTGTGGAGGCAGTGTTGTGTGCAATACAGCTGATATGCAAGAAATAAGAGAAAGCGGTGATCTACCTAATGAGTGCACATACCACTGTTGCAACTTTGTTACTGCTTTTCATGTATTTTTCTCATATTGTACACTGTCAAAATCTCCTCCGCTGTCACCATGTTTGCTATTGTCTGAAAGTTACAATGAAACTGCGTTGCCCTCTGATGGATGTATTGCTTAGAAACCATGCCAACGTAAAGGACTCACAGAAAGATTTGGCAGTGATGTTTGCAACAGTCTTGGCTATTTACGAAAAATGGAGCTAAATAAGCATTTCCTTATTTCTCTACATTTAACGTGAAAAAGGTTGCAAGAATGACAACAGTTCAACTCAGCAAGTTGCTGATAAATATATTTTGGGAAGGCAGATTTTTTCTATATTCATATTTGCCGTGAATATGGAGAATTACACCTGTTTCTTTAAACTGAACATATCAGATGATATAATAAAAAAATTACCTCTTTTTATAATTACTTGTATGCATGACTCTAAATTCATTTGTTGACCATAAGCCAATTTTGCCAAAATATAGTGCTCATTGGAAATGTTGATTTTCCTTCAGCCATCATAATAGGAAGAATTCCAGCTTTTCTGGTTCTTACAGCTGAGCTAAGTTTTGCTAATTTGATTTTATGTTGGAAATAATGTAAAGTTTAAATCAATGGTTCCCAACATGGGGTCCTTGACACCCCTGAGTACATGGTGTACCCAAGGGCCCCTGTCATTTTAATCTTTTTTTCCTAAATTAAAATTTTTCAGTTACTTGTTTTTTAAAAAAGGTGTACTTCCTGGTTAAATATTTAAAAGATCTTACTTGCACTCAACATCTTTTTTCAAATTTACCAATGTGACGAACATTTCATAGCTCTGTAAATCTGGTCTCAACTCAAACTATA
>JBAMHX010000010.1:23980796-23996938 GCA_037177515.1 Pseudomugil tenellus
ACAGAAGAGCAGTTTCAGTGGAGTGACCCTGTCTAAAGCCAGACTGATATGAATCAAACAGTTTGTTATCATGAATGCATAACCGGCTGAGATTTGTTGTCTCCTTTCTCCCACGTGGAAAACATAGTGTAAGAGTTAAAACCTTGCTGATGGAACTTGCAACATATTTGCTCATAAATGTAAGATTACACATAAGAGTAGCAGAACGGAGGTAATTTTTTCATAAACCAGAACCGGGTCTGTATTTGGTGAGATAATTAGTTGCTTGCAAAACCACAAGACAGAAACAGAAACACTTAAGTCTGACGTAAGAAAATTAAGTTGTTTTTGAGTGAGCTACTACAACATAAGGAGAGCATAGTAACAACAATGCAGGCACACTGTGTCATTTAGCTGAGAAATGAAGTTGTCACAGTCTTATTGGAGACTGTGCATATACAGCCGTTGACCCCACAGCTGAGGAACTTCCTGGTGTGGCATGTTTCTAATTCTTGAACTGAGGTCTACATTTTTATATGTGCACAAGATCAGTGCAATTAGGAAAAATCCTTTTTAGAATGGAGGGGAAAAATTGACGTGTGCACAAATCTTATATGAACTCATTGACTTTAGAGGGGAAGTACTTCTATATTGGATGGAGTAAAACTTATTTTCATTCAGAGATTTTTTCTATAAGAACCTCCACACTATTGGCTTAATTCATTCATAAGCATAACTAGCAAAACTCCCCCCCCCCCAGTAAATAGCAAGCAAATACCAAATTATTGTTCCTGATTCAACAATGTCACTTGCAG
This sequence comes from Pseudomugil tenellus, assembly GCA_037177515.1. Lineage (NCBI taxonomy): Eukaryota > Metazoa > Chordata > Actinopteri > Atheriniformes > Pseudomugilidae > Pseudomugil > Pseudomugil tenellus. Next base: position 23,981,591 of record JBAMHX010000010.1, read on the forward strand.
CAACAATTTAAACAACTTTAAAATAATAATTGTTGTTCAACTAAGTTTGTAAGTACTTGTTGTAGCAGAAAACAAGCGTACAACACCAACGCAGGTTGGTTAGGTGCTAGCTGTTCAGTTAGCACTGTTTGCTACCTTTGCCAGTGTGTTTTTGCACTGAACACACTGAAATGTGTAACATTTTCTTCTCTAGTGTACACAAAGTTTTAGACAAGAATCCTCTCGGCTGTGCACATCTGGCACCAAAGTTTTGTTATTCACCATCACAACTCCTTTTACTTTTCATCTAAGCCACTAAAAAGTCCCTTTTGAGGTTTTGAGTACATGTCTCTACCAGTCTGTGAAGACATACAAGTGGGTGTGATTTACCTCTGCAGCCTGTGTCTCCTGGTGCAACAGAGTCAGTCCTGTTAGGTCTTCCAGAAAAGAGTGGGAGGAATTAAAAACCTTGGAGAGAAAGTTGAAACCCTCCCTCTCATAGTGATCCAAGACCTACAACAAAAATCAAAGACACAACCAAAGCATTACAAACATTTTAATATGAACTGTAATGTGCTTAAGATAACATTTAATTGTTTCACTTTATTTCAAGTTACTTTTTGAGTGTTTTTAGTCAATTAGTCAATCAATGAAGCAATCGACATTACACACTCAAGTTTAAAAAATAAAATCCATATCAAAATTTTACAGTTTTGTTTCTTGAATGAAATTAGTGTCTTTAATAATTGACATTAATATTAATATATACCGCTAACTATGACTGACACAAAAAGGGAAGTAAGCAGTGGTTTAGTGGGTGCAGGTCGATGTGAAAATGTGGAATGCCCTCATAGAAAATTGTGCTTCATGTTTTAGAGTTTGGGTTTAACGTCTCAGTTACCGCAGTAAGAGGGGAAAAAAAACAGACAAGAAGAGTGAAGTCAGAAACATATACAGCATTTATCAGCATCTGCCCCTTTGTTAGCGTAAAATGAGGTGCAGCAGACATAATGACTATATTTGTTTTGACTCTAGCAAAAAATGCCTTTTAGAAATAAAGTTTTATTTCGGACAGTACAACTGTAAATAAAGGTGTGAATGAAACAAACTAAACTGGATTTTTGTTGCCGGAAGAAACAGAGTTCCCTTGCTGTTTTCTTACAAACTACAAACCTTATGTAGTTTCTTGTAAGTGGTAGGGATCTTTTTACATAGTTAATATCAGTGACAGAAAAAAAAGCATAGTATGAATATCAAGACTCTGCTACCTTGAGAACGTTTATGAGACTCAGTTGCTTAAATTGGGATGTACATGACCAAAGGGAAAAAAGGTTCTAAGAAAGATAACAATGGTATAATTTATATTTGCGAAAAAAAAAATATTTATGCAGTGTGAATCCATCTTGTGTCATTTATGTGTGCAATTTTATCTGTTTTAAGGGACCTTGTAGACAAGCTGACAATGCAAATGGAATTGTACTGAGAACACCAAGAGGGGCAGTGCTGACCAGAGGGAGGTACAAAGAAGAAGATGCCGTAAGCTACGGTCACTTAGACCACTCCTACCTACTGTGCTTTCTCTTTTTTGAGAATTACCATGATCACCACGTCCATCTCCATGTTTGATATTGTCTAAAACGAATGTTGAAATTTGATGGTGAACTCTGAAGTTTGCACTGCCCACTGGTGGATGCATTGCTAAGCAACCATGCCAATGTAAAGGACTTGGTATAGGATGAGGTCAGTGGTATCTGTTCAGGGACATGATGGGAGCACATAGACAGTTCATAATTTCTCTACAGTTTATGTGGAAAGAGTTGATAGGAGGGAAACAGTAAGGTGAATTATTAAGTAAAGTTCAGCAAACTGCAGACAAATAGTGTTGTGGTTGTCTAATGTAAGTGAAAGTATGAAGGAAACGTCACTTAAACTGGACGCATCTGTTTACATTTGTAAATGAGGTAAAAGTGGGACTTAAGGATTTACAAATGCTATTGTGTTGAACTGTTTCTAAAATGAATACACAAATAAGCTTGATTCCTCATGTATTTGCTTCTCTTGTCAAATATTTTTACTGGTAAAACTTCGTAAGAACAGGAAAAACATTGTTTTTCAAACCACTTGCTCGAGTGAATCTGAATGGATACACCCTAATGAGACCATTGGAGCATCTGTAATAAACCCATGGTGTGCTGTCATAATGTAGCTACCAGAGCAAATTCAAGTTTACAGACATTACAACTAAGTCTCAGTAAAATGTGATACAGTAATAAAAAAAAATGTATTGGGTTGTTTTTTTTGTGCGACCGGACATAAAAATATTCTGACAGAGACAGGTTATCACATTTCGTTAACGTTGAAATGTTCATTGCATTTGGAGGATGTTAGAGGATGACACAAAATTATCTCAAACCAAATGACTAATTTAAGTCCCATCTCAACTAATGAGGCTAATCAGCATGATGTTTACTGTGTTTTGTATTATCAGTGAGACCGGGCTTTTATGTAATGCAACTTGAGAGGATGAGTTATAAGAGGTTGTAACAATTATAAAAGAACAATCTGAACCACCAGCTTTAAGAGTAAGTATATTTGTTTATATATTTATATTGTAAATGTGTGTTTCTGTATGTGTTCTTGTCTACGAAACCAATCTATACTATAGATTGACACTCTAAGGAAGAGTATTGCATGAGTCAAGACTGGAGAAAAATGTCTTTTGTCTCCAACTGCAAGGGAGCAAGCAGGCCATTAATTGAAAAAAGCATTGTCCTGTTCAGTTCTTCCTCTTTTTCCTTTTACTTATGTGACACATCAGTCAGGTAGTCCATCAGCAAAGGGTGGCTCCTCTAAAGCAGCAGCTGAACCATTGGTCTCTCCTCTGTCACCCCCTGAATCTTTCTCCTCCATCTCTTCATCCTGGCTTAATGGATCCTGTTTTGACAGACGGTTTAAGGGGTCAAAAGTATGCGTTTTGGGTTCAGGGCTGAGGAGTGGCAGCTGAGGCAATAGCGGCTCATCCCGAAGCTTAGCCGCTAGCTCCTTAGCACTGCAGGTGGGGGTGTTGGTCTCATAGACATCATGGAAGTTATTGTAGTCTACCTCGTAGAAGCCCTTCTCCAAGGATAAAACTGGTGTGAAGCGATAGCCCCATAATACCTCAGTATCCAGGTATGAACTCCGTGCTTGGCATGTCATTCCTGTGACAGATATGGACAGGCATATGGGTGGTGGTTCACACACACACACACACACACAAACATACATAAATGTAACATTAATAACAAGCACACACAAAGTGGACATGCAAGCAATCACACACATAGAGAAAAAGAGAGGGGAAAGGAGAAGACAACACGAGTTAATTAATAATACATGTGCCGGAATTTTACAGCTATATTTATGGTTTTTAGATTCCACTCCAAGGTGGAAGTTTTGTATTTGGCGGTTTAAGCAACAAAACTCAAAAGGTAAAGGGCAAATTCTGATTTTTTAGTCTTCAAAATGAGGAATAAGGAATCATCATATTTTGGGGGTGATCCGGATCAAGGTGTCGGGCAGGGACAAACATCTGCAAAATATCTGACACTTGAGTGTTTCCATTGTGATAAGTCAAATATTGAATTTGGAAGTGTTGATCTTTATGGATTTATCTTTAATTTTCAGAGTTTTATTTAAATTGTTCTTCCAATAATCAAAGACACAGAAAAATGCAGAAAGATGTAATAACTGTCAAGCAAGTCAATACGATACTCCTTTGTAATATTCCCTAGTCTGTTCAGATTATTTATTGACAGATGATTAAAACATTTTTTATTATATTACTGTTTAAAACTCGTGTTTACTTTTGTATAAATGCCAAAAAATGCCATGTCTTCACGTCTACTGATTGGTTTTGAGTTCTCAATGTTTGTTGTTAGCAGCTCCATTACAGTATGACAGTAGAAGTGTTTGCTCAGTCTTACTGCCATTAGTTTTGCCACATTTGTTTTTCCAGCCTTACACTGGCAATTCAAGCTGTTCGTGGCCATGTGACTGCTGCATACCCCATAGAAAGGCAGCATTTTGCCACTGAAGCATTTAAATATAGGACTGAAACACACATTCATTAAAGTGTTATAGTATTATGGAGGATTATGGAGCTGTGGGACTACAATGAAATGCTAAGATTTGTTTATTTATTTTTTTATGTTTATGATAATTTTTTTTAATCAAATCCTGATTAACTTTTTGAAAAGCAGAAATAACTTGTTCAAAGACAGCATTCTTAGTGCCTGGTGGTGGTCCAATTATTCTTTAATATAAAAACTAGGGAAAGTTGCATGTAACCAGCTTAATGACTTTTTAAATGAACATGGAAATATTGATAAACTCCAGCCCGGCTTCCAATTTCATCACAGCACTGAAAAATGAATCTGGTCAAGTATCTATCTATTCTGGTGCTATTTAGAAGGTAAGAGTTATTTTGTTACGATTAGCAATTATAAATCTGAGCAAGTGACCATGGCTTGTGGAGTACCTCAGAGGTCAGTGCTTGGAGCTCTCATCTTCAGCTAGTATGATAAAAAAAAGTTGCTCCCTTTTGGTGAACTTCTACAGAACTTTGACAACAATTGTTACAGTTATGCAGATGATACATGACTTTATGTGTTTTTGTCACCAGACGACTGCAGTTCAATAGATCTAGTGGTATTGTCATTTTTTTGGAGCAAATAAACACTTTGTAGAGAAAAAATATCCTGCAAAGTAAATGAAGAAAAAACTGAAAATTCTGTTTGGTAGCAAAGAGAAGGGGGTCAACATTGGTAAACACCTGGAGACTCAGGCTCTTAAGACCACCAATCAAGTCTGTAACCTTGGAGTGTTGATAGACTCAGATCTGCCTTTTAGTAGCCACATCAAAGCTGTAAAAAATATGCTTTTTACCAACTCAGAAAAATGTTGCTTATTCTCCATTAATTTTTTATGGAACCTGAGCAATGAGGTGAAAATCGCTGCCGTCCTCCAACCAAGTGACAAGCAACATCCGTGCATGTGAAATTTTGCTCTTGTTAATGTTCACATGCACATAGGGGTTCAAGATGCTATGTCCAACCTTTGTCACTGTGGGACTACAACCAATTAGCGAGGGGTTCAGCATAGAAGTGACCACTTTAAACATGGAAGAAAAGATTATTTTAGCGCTGTCTGACTTTTATGTTCTTTACAATACTTCACAGGTTGTAGGGTTGTCGTCTTCTTTTGTAGAGTAAAATTAAAAGCAAGATATCTTGCAATTCAAGCAAAATCTCCCGACTCTTCATGTTCATCATATTATCTGCTTTGAAAATGCTACAATTTCCTCCAGCATTAAAACCAACCAAAATTCTCGAAGACAAGTAATCTGACAGCGTAATACATGATGCTGCGGTTTGTTGCATTCCATGTGTTGGGTTTCACCTGAGTGACAATGAACTTTCCTGTCGCTCTCGATGTATTGAGCCTATTATGCTGCAAACAAATGGAACAAATTGCCAGTAGAGATTCAAACCAGGTTCAAAACGTTTCTTTTCTCATGCGACTATGCATGAAATCTGTCTCGTAACTTTAAATTAATTTTGCTTTTAATGATTTTTTAAATTAATGATTTCATTTAGATTTTTGCAATATTTTCTCTTATCTTACCATAGAACTGGAAACCAGCTAAATCTGATGGGATAAAGTATAATAGTCAAATATCCTACATTTTCTTTGAAATGAAATGCTAACAATGAATTATTCAAACTAAGGACGGGCAACTCCGCTCTTCAAATACCACAGTCTTGCAACTGTTGTGAGTTTCCCTGCTCCAACACACCGGACTCAAATCAGACTTACTTGAGAGACTGGTGCAGAGCTTGATGTCAAACTAAACAAAAGTCTGCTAAATACCCACTGACCTGAGTCAGGTGTGATGAGCAGTGAAATTAATAATACTTGCAGGATGGTGGCACTCGAGGACCGGAGTTGCCTATCCATGATTGTAATTTTAATGACAATGAAATTAAAATTTGTAGCTTTAATAGAAGTCAATTGGACATGCACAAGTCTGCACAAGTCTGCTAATTACCTGTTGATTTGAGTCAGGTGTTGCAGCTGACATGCCTAACCATTGCAGGACTGGAGCCCTCGTGTAGAGGATTGTCCTTTGCTGAAAGTCTTAAAATAATTGACGTTTGGTATTTTTTGAGGGGGTCTCTTCAAGTAGTTCATGGAAAAGTCGGCATCATTCTGATGTATGATAACTTTATAGTAGGTTTGATTTTGTACATTTGTGATTGTCTTTATTTGTACAGTTTAGTTCAATACTAAATTTTCATCCCTGTAATTTTTATTATATGAAAAGTAGTTTTTAAAAATTAATTTCTATGTTTTATGAGCCAGTATATCAAATGTTCAATGTGCATTTAAAGGGTTAAAATCCTAAACAATTGTTGAATATTTGGGTAACATTTTTTTAACTGATGTTATCTAAATTATTTATAATAACAATAAAATGAATAGAAAAGAAAATATTGATGTATGACAATATTATACTAGTTTTTCTGCACTGACACCTTTGTCCATGACGATATTTAGATGCTGCAAATTTTAATATTTTTTTGGTAATCTTTTTAGTTTTAGGATTGAGTATTAATTTTAACAGTGCCATCTTTTACGAGCTGGCATAACTCCTGCAGTTGACAGATACATACAACAGATTTGAGTCAGAAAAGACATCTGATTGATCAGACTACATATATACATGTCACACATATCATCTTTTATATGTAACATCACTGACAAACACTTTGAAATGATAGGCAATTCAAAAACGAAGACAAACCAAAAAGAAAAATTACACCGTTGTTATCAAAAACATGTCTTTAAGATTTAAACATGTACGTTCTTCCATGGATTTTATTCCTACTTGAATCAACATAGAGTTGCAGGAAGACTGTAGACTACTTTTTGTACAACCAACAGCTCTGTACTGGCAGTAATATGCGCTTTTAACCATAGACTAATATGAGATGTATCGTATGCGGCAGTGAGGAGTTACTATACTCTGAAATACACATGCACTGCGGTGTCACTGGTTATCCCTGTGGTACTAAAAGGGTAAAAGTCCTAAAACACATTAAATTAATTTGCATCTCATTTCTGTACACAAATAATGCCCATCATTTATACATCAAAGCCACCTCTGCACATTCCTTATCCACCCAAGTGAAAATTTCAAAACCCCAATTTACTTATATGACAGAATGTCAAGTTGTCAAAGATTTTATCACCTGCTGTCGCTGCTGTTACTGCTTCAGTAGCTGATTTCTATTCTCTGAAAATTTCCTGCCGCCCACCCAGCCTCTACTGTAAACCCTGATTATGAATTCTCCTGCATATCAAAGTTTTGTTATCACTGACATTGCTTTCTTACTGAACTTGAGATGCTCCTGCAGACAGTGACACAGTTGGAGCTGAGAGATTTAACACATGCTACATTAAACCTGAAAAAGAGAAGCCTTATTTACACACTCAAATATATCTGAGTGTGTAAACAAGTTTAACAGAAAATACGATCTAGTGAGAAAAGGTCATCCTCTACACCCGCATCAAATTTTATTTGTAAAAAAAACTGCTCAATTAATGAAAAGCACATTAAAAAAAACAAGACAAAATAGACTGAAACCTTTTTTAAAGCTTGCATCGGAAATCTGAATGATAATAAAATGCAAGATTTTTGAACAGTTATTCTACTCTTTTCTCAAGTGGTGCTAAACAATAACATTCAATGTACTAACCAACTATTTAACATACATTTTTATAACTTTTTTGATTTATCCATGTTTAATATTATATAGTGACTTTATTCTTTTATTTAAGAGAAAAGCAATTTTACAAAGGAATTTCTTTTTAAACTCATTTAAATGTCGCTCTTCTGATTGATCTTCCTGGAAAAAATGTGAATTAGCCTATAGCAATGTGCAACAGACCTGACTTGCTTACACAACAAAGATGCTTTCTGCATTCTGAGAAATGAAATAAAACTGGTCTTGTTCTGTTTATAGATAATTTACTGCAAAGGAACCTGGGAGCAAGAGCTTAACCTCACTATCTTCACTTACGAAACATTTGATTATGACAATAAAGTTAGTTATCAGCAACACTGATATGCCAAACTGATTGGAAAAAAGTGACAATATTCCAATAAGCTCCCACTTACATGTAAATGATTTTGAAGGCAAAATATTACTTTGAGTAGTGATCCATTTTCAGACTTTCTAGTGGAAGTATTGTACAAAACCTCTTAAAAAGTTTTCTTGCACATATGTATGACCAACACGTTTTCGAATACTAAAAACATGTTAAAACAAAGGATTTATACTGCACACCAATCCATATATACAGAGATATTCCCTGTTTGTGGTTCATGTCCTTACAGTTTAATTTATAGAGAAAGAAATAAAGAAAAGATTGTACAGAAAGGCCCTGAGTAAATAAAATGTTCATGAAAGTACATTTATTTTTCATTTTCCATGAAAATTTAAATCTGTATTCCTCTGTTTTGCCTGGTAGCAGCAATGCTTAATGAAAATACAAAGTCTGCAAAGAGAATTGCATCCTTTTGTATATATTGCAGAATCCTTGAGCCAAATTGTTTATGTGCTTTATATAAATATAAAACTGACTTGACTGTGTCTTGGCTTTACTCATTTTTATATGGCCCACGTCCCTTGTAATTGGCATGTAAATACTGAATGACTGAAGTTATTTATTTCTACATCCTTTGAATGAACAAAATACTGCAAATGAGGAAGAAGAAATACTCCATATACTAACAAAAACATGTAATTATAAACATAATATATGCATCTGTGATGGACTGTTCGGGATGTACTCGGCCTCTCACCCAATGGTTGCTGGGATAGACTCCAGCTACCCACGACCCTTCAGATAATGGATGAATGTTTATGTGTTTAAAAACTTAAGGTGATAAATTTACAGACTTAGCAATAGTCAAGATGAGCCAGTGTTAGCATTTGTATATCCTGTGAGTCTCAGTCAAGAAAAATTACATATATTTTGATAGTGGAGACCGCTCTCCCCATTTTAGTCCCCATGACACTGATATGACGAGACCACATTTGCTGATAATCTGAGGTAACACCCAAACGTTCTGCTTAAGGGACCAGCTCAAGAGTAAAATAACTAATGGTCGTAGATAGATGGAGGTTGTCTTACAAAACCTGATTCAAAAGTTATGCCTTTGGGTCACTTTTAAAAACATTTTCTTTGCATCAATCCAATTAGACACACAATATAGGTCACCCTATAATAAGTCTGTCAACTGAATAAAGTTGTCAGCAGACATGCATTATCCTGAATCATTAGCATTCAGTTAATATGGACGATCACTAGTAGTGACATCTACTATCCTCAGCCTATTGTAGCTGTGGTCCAAATTAAGATGCAGCTATCAGGTTTTTCTAAGTAACCAAGAAAAAAAAGTACATCATATAAATAACATAGATTAGTGAAATACGGGGACATTTTCCCTAAAATATTACAACTGCAGTTCATTCAGATGGATTGACAGGAACAATATAAGTTATTTAAAGAGAACTGGGCCTGCAAGACAGTGGAAGATGCAACATGGTGCACGTACACCAGGTACAAATGTGACCACAGGCATTTACAGTTATATTTATAAATCTGTATGTTTACAGGTGGGTGATTGCTGTACAAAACAATGCGCGCAGCTCCAGGTACCTTACGGAGCTGCACACATAACATGTTTTTGTGATTTATCCCCACACTTGTACAGGTAAAATTCTGTCAAAAGACTCAGTTTTGTCTAGCGACTATTCATTTATGATCATCTATTTATTTATTTGCTGTTTATTTGCTGTTTCACTCAGTATGTCTGCAAACATGGCTGCCACGTCCTACAATGCACCACAGGATGCCCATGATCTACAGGTGTGGGTGTGTGAGTGTGATGATGTGTGTTAAAGTGAGTGTGATCAGGTGTGTGTTCTTGAACTTAGATGTTTTACATTTTGGTGTTAATTCCTGTTCTTTTTAAATGCACTTTGCATTCTTTTTGTCTGAGGGATGTTTTATTAATAGAGTTTGATTTGATCAGTAGAAAGTGAGAGAAATCTAGAGGGTGGTCAGATAAGCTTGTTGCCTTGAGGTCACGGGCAGCTCCAGCCTAACCTCTAAATGATGCCACAGCCTGTGCCAGTTAAGCAAAACCTGACGGCATGATGAGTCAAATACACATCTGTTAGAAGGAAGCTGCTTTAGAGCAGAACAAGTGGAAAAAAACAAAAAAAAAAGGGGTTGAAATGTTCAGAGCCATGCTGTCAACATCTTTCATAGGTATTCATAACTTATTTAGAGATAATTTCGTGCAATTTATTAGCATTTTTTGGACAGTGCTTGAAGAGTCTTTTTTTAAATTTGCTGTGTTTTTCCCATCCTCTCTCTTCAGTTTCACAGGGAAGAAACTTTGTGGAACTTTACAGAAACAATAATGTGTGGCTCATAAATGTAGCCAGCCTGGAGCTTAGCCCTTAACCAAAACAAAACTAAATGTGTGGGTAGCTACAAATCGGCCTTTTGTAAATAAACAATATCAAAGATGTAACCTTGAAGTAGCAACAATGAGGATGAGGGCTACAGTGAGTATAGAGGAAACATCTGCATGGCGGTTTTATGACCCAGAAATGCTTAGAAATGGATAGGTAAAGATTTAATTGCAGTTATATCAATTAATAAAACAATCATCAGTTGTAATGAAATAATTAAACTAAAAGTCCTCATTAAAGCTTGTTCAAACTGTGAGCTGAAATGCATTCAAATAATTTATGCCTCACTCAGAGTTAATTAGTGTCTTTCCATTCACACATTAAAGCCTTCTCAATCTGCAGGCAGCACTTGCAGGTATCCCCACTTTTAGCGCTCTTTCCATTTCCATGCCTCCATTCATCTTCCTATCCCTTCCCATACATTCAATAGTTCCTTGATTTAATCTTTTCATGCATTACTCATATTTCCTCCTATTCTACATTTTGCTATCTCCTCAACCCTCTCTTTCAAACCCCCCTCGGTTCATACCTGTGGCCTCCACCATGCCTTCAAGGATAACCACAATCTCGAACTCCTCCTTCTCCATTTGAGCCATAGACATTTCCCAGAAGGGACTCTTCTCATTAATCTCGTGCGAGATGATGAGTGGTGACACCAAAAACAGCCGGTCATCTCCCGTGTCAAAACCAATGTTGATGTCAGTCTGGTTGAGCGGGATGAACTCCCCCTCTTTGGTCTGCTGCGAGCGGATCAGCTTTGCTCGAATTGATGCTTCCACAATGTGAGAGTTCCTCAGATCCCCCACCCGAAACATCAGGCACATCTTGTTGTCACGCACCGATATGACAGCTTTGTGTGAGAACATGAGGGTCTCAGCGCGGTTCTTTGGCTGTGAGATCTTGACAAACATGCAGCCCACCATCATTGCATTAACAATAGAACCCAAGATGGCCTGCACCAAAAGCAGTATAATACCTTCAGGGCATTTTTCTGTGATCACACGGTAACCATACCCAATGGTAGTCTCTGTCTCAATAGAGAAGAGGAAGGCTGAGACAAAACTGTTGAGGTTCTCTACGCAGGGGGTCCAGCCCTCCTCATCGCCATGCACCAGATCTCCACGGATGAGTGCAATGAGCCACCAAAGAAACCCAAAGAAAAGCCAGTTAATGACATAGACGAGCGTGAAAATTAAGAAACTAAAACGCCACCGTAGGTCCACCAACGTAGTGAACAAGTCACTGAGGTAACGATAGGTCTCTTGCACGTTTCCGTGATGAACGTTGCACTTGCCATCCTTCTGCACGTACCGCTGTCGTGGCTTCTTTACTGGGTCAGATATCAAGTGGGTTCTCTCGGTTGAGATCTGAGGCTCCCTTAGATGCTTGGGAAGCTTCTTCACCTGAAGATGAAGAAAGAGAGCAGTAACATCAGGCAAAGAAAGAGGGACAACACTCCAGGCATCCACAGACAGCAAGAAAAAAAACTTCACATATTGGAGTTTTTCTTGCTAAGGGTTTTTCGAACACTAATTTCTCTAAGCTACTATTTCCTTCACAGCTATAGAGTGTTTACATTGAAGGATGAAGATGTGAACCTTTTTCATGTTGTTTGCTTTCAGCCTATGCAAAATCATCCTGCTCCGATGTGGGCTGCTGGTAGCAAGGCAAATCACATTAGGAACAGTTATAAAATCACTTCTGTGTGCTGCTTGACCCTGACATTGCAGATGCCAGTCTATGCATGTATACGGCAGGGCAAAAAAAGAAACAGAGCAAGGACATAGCAAGAACACAAGGACGCCCAGGTCCTTGTTTATGTTGGCCCCGCTCCAGTGAGGTGATCTGGCTCCACAGCTGTGTCCTGTTGCACTCCCTCAACCCCTGTGTTCCCTCTCATTGCACAGTATGGGACATTGGCTGTACAGATCCTACCGTAATAGACTCCTCGCTGGCATCCTTTGAAATAGAGGCATCTGTCAAAGTGACATTGTGGACTTAATACTTCTTTTTAAAAAATCAACATACATTCACTTTTATGGCATTGTTTGTTTTAGTGCATGTTGATTAATGAAAAAAGATGCAAAGTTCTCACTCTGAGTATGCAAACAGGGTCAGAGAGAATTTACTGAGTTCCTTACTTCCTTTTCAGAACTGAATCATACATGCAGAAATACAGCACATGTACCTTGTGGCAAATTTACGTGGAATCTTTAAAATAGTCAAAACACTTCAGCAACCTAGTGGCAGTCCCAGTCTCTGCTGATAATTGAAATACTTTGTGTTGAGGCAAAAAAAAAAATCTTTTGTGCCATTAATGTCAAGCAGCAAATTGAACACCTGTGATCTATTTCTCTGCAGTCATGCTCAGCTCACCAGGAAAGTTACATCTTATTGTGCCTATGTCAACAACTTCTCTGTGATATCACATAGAAGATCACTCTCACAGATTAGCCGACAGAGACTATAATCTAAGGCACTACACTGTCCTTGCAACACCTTCAATTGTAGAGATTGCAAAATAAAATACAGACGGCTGTATTAAAGGTAGTTTTATTGAGATGTCAGGTAATGTTTCATCTTGTATACATTCTGGGTCTGTATGTGCATTATGGATTTTCCGCATATTGATTTTAGTGAATCCTTGTTTAAGGTAGAATTTTGGCTAAGAGGAATTGAAAGACAATGCTTATTGATTTGCATGACAATTAGTGGCTTGATGACAGTGTTTTGGGCCACTTATTACAGACCATACCTAGGGACACTTGCAGTTCAACCTTTTGTAACATGAGACAATGTCTCCAGGTGTTTGTTTAGTCTAATCAACCCAAACTAAAAACAAGCCCATTCATTTCTAAACTTTGGGTTGCTCTAATTTAGTTTAAGATGTGACTGTTTCATGTAGTGCTGCCCAACCTTTGACCTCAACATTCTCCCAGGGGGTGATGGTCCATAAACAAAGTCATTAGTTGTGTCTACACGGCAGTAGTAAGTGAAAGGGTTTTTCTCTCAATGGGGCTTTTTGTTTTGGCTTGAAAAGATCCCATAAGTTCAAATCAACTTGTGAACTAGATCAGAAAACAAACACAACCCCACCATCTGATACAGGCATAAGTCTCGATTATTTCTAGCCTAGAGTAAATCAAAATATGTTATTATCTACATTAGTGGAAAAAATATCCAATTACATCTGTCATGCTTAATAAACAATGTAAAGCAAAAAGTTATTGTATAGTATTTTTAAAACATAATTATTGTATATCCAACAGGTATATTACCTCCCAAAATTCCCCAAAATTGACAACTCTGAGTTCTGTCCAACTTTTTTAACCTGTATCTCCCTCATCTACCGTGTTTGTTACCACTACACTATTTACATCCTCTCACCTTTCTTAGCATAACAAATACTGTTTGAGAAGAACTATAGCTGTGCAGTTTACCTGTGCAGGTGTGACTCCTATTTCCATGTTATGGTCCATGAGGACTCTAGAATCACCTGCCATCCTCAGCTGGCACTCACCTATGAGACACAAGAAAGTATTTTAGACATGCATATTTATTTTATGAAATGTACTTTTTGTAATATAAAATATATCACTGACAGGAATGGTCTTCGGTCATTAACAGATAAATAACTTGTGTATAAAATCCTTTGAACCAAAACTTGTCTATGAGTGTGCACTTGTAATATTCATCATAAGCATCATACACATGTGATTTGTTTACCATATGGGTTTGCTTAATATGTCAATAAGTTAAAATAGAAAACTCACAGAAACCAATGAAAAAGTTTTACATATTAAGCTTAAAACTTTTCAAATCATCTCAAAAGTGAAGCATAGACAAAGAGGCAGTTTGGTGACAGTTGAAAATGCACATTTTACTTGTAAAACGTCTTTTAAAGTTATTTCTGTGGTGTCATAGTGCCATTTCTCAACAATTTAGGAAAAAATCTACAATAAATGTAATGCCCCAGGTCAAATGATTTTGCCACTGTTTATGTCACTATATGCTCTCCCTTCACCGATATGGTGACCATAATCACAGCTGTGTTACGCTATTATTGTGTGGGAGAAATTGGAATTTTTTCACTTTTGACTTTCTGCATTCACAATCAACATATATTTAAATACAGCCAAAATCCCAGCACAGACATTGATAGTCATTTTGTTGTATAATGCTATGACTAAAAAAATCTGGCTTTTAAAAGAGTGCAGTAGCAAGCTCAAAGTGCTTTGATAGTGACTCGGGAAAGATGCCTTAATGGGACATGTTTTAGTCAGAATTGCTACCTTCTATGTCTGAAATTGACAATGGAAAGAAGAAGAAAAGAACAACTTTTGGGGAATTCAGTGACATAATTGTGAGAGAAAAAAGAAAAAGATAGTAGCAAACATAATTATTGACATAAAGCAGATGTGACAGAATTCTTTTATAACTCACTTTGGGTATACTGCACGTGTAGTAGGCACTCTTCCCTTAATTTGTCTTTATTCAAGTAGCTTGTGAATGTGTTGTCTGTGAAAGGATCCAGGTCATTTTGTACATGCTTTGAAAAAAATAGCAATAGATCTGTCTAGAGTAAAAGGGTTTGCGTCTTCCAAAGTTGCAAAATTGCACGTCCTCCTCGAGTTAGTACGTTTGCCTTATTACATAAATTGGGGCGCTCACATGCAATTTTGCTTGGAGTGGGAGGAGAACATGTAAATGGTAAATGGACTTGTACTTATATAGCGCTTTTCCAGTCATGTTGACCGCTCAAAGCGCTTTACACTAC
>JBAMHX010000010.1:23997038-24011715 GCA_037177515.1 Pseudomugil tenellus
GTAGGCGAAGCCTGGAATCGATCTCACAACTTTCCGGTTGAAAGACAACTGCTCTTCCACCTGAGCTACAGCCGCCCAGTAAATATAGGATTTTAGCACACGCAAAGCGATTTATCAAACCTGAAAGTAATTTTGCTGATAGAAACTGCGCCTATATTAAGCACGTTTCAAAAGGACGTGCAAACGGGATCAATGCGTAATTGCGCACATATAGCTGCAGTGATTGTTGCAAGACAAAGACATAGAAATAATCAAAGACGACGGAGAGAATGCATATTTCCTCCTCGTGTTAATATGTTTGGAATGAGAGAAAAAACTAATTATTAAAAAATATCGCCTATCCAGCCTTTCTGTTTTGGAACTGTTGGAGGAACTCAGTGCAGATTTGGAGCCAGACGCAAGAAGGAGCCATGCATACCTGCAATAACTAAACTTCTGGCAAGTCTAGAGTTTTTGGCATCTGGGTCATTCCAGTGTACAGTAGCCAATACGGCAGGGATCTCTCAGTCACGTCTTTTACATGTGTTGACTGAATTCCTAAATGCAATGTCGCGCCAGATCACAACGTTTATTAGGTTTCCAAGCTCTCGAGATTCTTTGAATAAGACAAAACAAGTTTTTTTGAGGTGGGTGGATTCCCCAGGTGTTATAGGAGCAATTGACTGCACTCATGTGCAGCTTGTGCCTCCCGTTTTATATACAGAAACCGAAAACACATTCGTTGAATGTGTAGTGCGTTCCTTTGAGTTGATGTCAGATGCTGTAGCTCTATTTGCTGTAGCTCTTTGGACATTTTATTGGCTTCTTCCACCAACACCTCTAATTCCATCAGATCAAACTTGAATTTTCACTTACACGGTTTTGTAAAGTTGTCATCATGAAAACCATGACACACGCTAAATAGGCGTGTTTCCAACACTTTGCACCCGCTGTAATTTGCATGAGGAATCTAAGTAGATCACGTACTAATCACAGCCCAGGAGAATAAGACCTTACCTGACAGAATACACAACACAGCTCTTGGTTCAAGCTCTGGCCGTTTTTTCCATTGACTACTGTAATTCCTTACTGGCAGGCCTGCCAACATGCTCTGTTAAACCGCTGCAGATTATTCAAAACACAGCAGCAAGTCTGGTCTTCAACCAACCAAGAGAAGCTCATGTCACTCCGCTGCTAATCACACTTCACTGGCTCCCAGTTGCTGCACGCATCAAATATAAATTTTTGCTTACAAAACAATAACTCAAATGGCTCCTGTATACTTTGACTCATTAATCCAGAGCTACAGTCCCTCTCAACAGTTACGCTCAGCCAGTGAAAGACACCTAGCCCTACTATCACTGCGAGGGGGTAAATCACAAGTGAGGCTCTTCTCCTCTTTTGTTCCACTGTGGTGGAACAAACTGCCAAACTCTCTTTGCTCTTCAGAGTCCTTATCTACTTCCAAGAGAGCAGGTTAAAGACTCAGTTATTTAAGGAGCATTTCTGCACTTAGTTGGAACAAATAGAAAATTATACTAACTTGGGAATATTTTTCTATCTCTTTACAAAAATTCAGTACTAATGACATCTGGAACAAGAAATAAACAAAAAAGTACCTCTAGCACTGCATGCAACACCTGTGTCCAACCAGACTTATTTTTGTTTTGGGTGAACAGAGGTTTCATATCTGCTGGGGCCATATTGTGCTACTGCTACAGTGGAGGGGAGGTGGAGTAATATGGCTGAAACTGGAGAATACTCTCACTTTTTGAGAGGAAGAGTTGTTGCCATTTTCTGTTGTAACCAGGTGCCAGCTAAGAATAAAAGAGCATATACGTTCAAGCCTGAAGTTCTCCCCAAATGATTTCTCTTACCTATGACCTGAATTAATTTAATAGTTTCCCGCTTAAAACACATATAACATTACACTGAAATACTGCTCATTGAAGCATTCTCCATCCACAGCTTAGAAAGAAACAACTACAAGGGTGAGTCCAGAAAATAAAGGGTTTAATGAGGAATCCAGGGATCATGCTAACCCTGGATAAGCAGCAGAGGAAAGCTGAAGTGATCAATATAGCCATCCCCAAAGATGGGAATATCAGAAAAAAGGAACATAAAAAACTGGAGAAATACCAAAGCCTTCAGGAAGAACTGGAGAAAGCCTGCAAGGTGAAAACAACAGTGCCAGCAGTCGTGATGGAATCTACATGATGAATCAAAAATCGCTGTTTTTAGCTAAGCGACAGGTGATATTAGTGTATGTAAAATTTCGTTCTCATTTATGCGTGCATACGGAGGCTTGCGACACGACAAAAGAAAGTTCAAATGTTCAACTTTTGTCACGTTGTGTGGCACTGCAAACAATCACTGAGGGGTTCATTGACTGACCAATGAGATGAGCGCAAAATGGGGCCACCAGTACTGTCTATTCTGTGAACAGTTTTAAAATGGTAAAAAGGATCTAGACTATTTTTCTATACTTTCCAGGCCATAGGGTTTTCGTCTTCTTGTGTAGAGTAAAGTTGGCAGCAAGGTTTCTGTCAATTCCTGTAAAATCTCCCGACAGAATTGAGAAAATTGTCATCTGTGATGCCTAGATCACAGTGCCTTGAAAGTGGAAAAATTTCCATAAATATGATACCAAATCATATTTCTCGGAGACAAACAATCTGATAGCGTGACACGCGACACTGCTGGTGTCGCTGTTGTTTGTTGTGTAGGGTTTCATTTGGGTAGCGATGAGCAATGCCTGTTGTTTTTGTTTATTGCTTCCTGTGTGTCAAGCCCAAAGAGATGCCATTTACTGCCACCCACTCTGCACTGAGGAGATGGCACAGTAGGTGAAGGAGGTGTTTACACTGTATATATATATATATATATATATATATATATATATATATATATATCCCTCTTGCAAGACCTTACCGTTTGTGGTCAGGCTTGTGGATGGTAAACCACATGATATCTGCAACTCTGACTTTATCTATAAATATAAAATACTTTAAAAATAACAAAGTGCCACAGAGTGCAAAATTACGCATGGGACTTTAGATCACATTTAAAAACTAATCATAGATGTATGTGGCCACACAAATACTTTTTACAATAGGCCATTATTACTAAAGTTTTGTATTACTGCTACATCGCAGTGTGAATCCTCACATGGGAGACAACCCAGTGTCCACTCTGGGCTAATTTGCCAGTATGATGAAGCACGCTCAGCTGCAGCATTTTTAATGATGTAATTTTCCCAAAGAGCAGGCTCCTCATTGCCAGCCTTGCCAGCCATTTGAGACATTTGAACTATAATAGCTAACAGATACAGACACTAATCTTTGCATACAAACGCACAGCTCTCAATTCAGTCCATCTGATTCATGTATTTCAAAGACACTGACTGCTGAAGACAGATGGATAGATACTTCCTATCACACATTTTTACCTTACATTCAATCCATTCTGTACAAAAGATGTTCCAATTATCTTTCTGGTTGTTTCTTTGTGCCAGTGGAGCAACTAGGTGATGCTTTGACAGTCTATACTGTGAGTGCTGCTCTCTGATTCAGTTGCATGTTGAAAATGGTATTTTAGAGCATGTGTTACAAGAAGTGACAGCAGAAGTAGAAAGGGTCCTCGAATGATGTGGGAATTAATGTCCGCTATTATAAAAGAGAGTGAGGGTGTGAGTGTGTTGAGTCTGATAAAACCCTAATTTTAGCAGCATCTTAACACCTTCAGAGCTCCAAGAGTCAGTTCACTTGAAGAGCTCCTGGATGTCATTTGAAAATCTGCTCCCTTTAACTTAAAGAACAATTGTAATAGACTTAGTAAATGAACATAGGTTACTTTTGTCACTGCATCCTGACCTCAACAACTTCTGACATTTCTTTGTCGCCTTTCTTTGATGTTACTCTATTTGATCACTGACAGGCGAAAGAAGCAAAATGCATGGAGAAACTCAGGGAGCACGTCACAACTGAGATTCACACAGGAATGTGGTGTTGACATTGTTGGTCTAAAGCAAAGGGCAGAGTGACGTGACAAGCATCTGAGCAGGGCAAAGACAGACAGATGCATGGACAGCAGAGGCACTGGACACACACAAAGCTTTTAAAAAAAACCTTGCTGGATACATTGCAGGTGTTAACAAGGTCTCATTTTTCTGACTCATCTTATGTTTTCTCATGAATTAAACATGAATCCCTGGAGATTTGTGAACTCCAGACCTATGTGTATTTTCACCAAGGCCATAATTGCAGTGTTTGTTCACTGTGGATACAACAAGTCCAAATGAGTGGTGTTCGAATGCAGATACCAGCCGAGGTGTTTTATCTTTACGTTTTAAGAGGGTAACAAGCATTTATCTTGTTACCAGGAGAGTGACAGGATCCACTGGCTGAATTGTGTTTGTGTCCTGATAACATGTGCACTCATTGTGCTTAAAGCTAAGGGGGTGAAAGTAAACCACAAAAAGTTGCTTCCTCAGGGGTCTCTTCAGTATATATATATTTGCCTGTTTTGCTGACACTGCACGCTGTAAACAATAGTCTGAACTGAGAGCAGCAAAATGTGTCTTTTTTTCGTTCTAAGATGTGGCAAGTGCTATAATTTTTCCTTAGAGGCTATATTGCATTAAATTGCATTTACTTGTTGATTGAATTTTCTGCATTTGCAGAACTCAAATGCTCTATGAGCTGGATTGTAATTGAGTGGAGCAAGTTTTCCCCCATTTTATGGAGTTTATCGATCCATTTGGTTCAGTCTTTGGAAAAACCTGTATAAAATATCTACATATGTGCTTCCAAGTATAGTAGGAAGGAAAATGCCTGAGGTTTTATTCTTAAATACATTCTATGGAAAACCGTTGGCATTTAACATTGGCTGATAATTTTGTGGTCACTTGTTAGGAGAGCTTGTTGTCATCATTCTTCTTTTATAGTGTGACCATGCTATTGAGCATGGCAGGTTTACATATGGCAGTAAAAGACAGCAAAATCAGCATTATCCTTTAGTTTACCATACAAATTTGGCCATTAGTGGGCACTCATCCATAGATTTTTGAGGTCATGGCTTACATTCTACGAGTCATTCTATGAAAAAAACTGCTGACAGAGAGAACAGGCACAAAACAGGATAGAGGGATAGAGCAGCAGAAGAAAGAGACACATGTTCCACTGACTTTTACAATAACTGAAACAGCAACTTTGTTTGCAGAATCTCTTGATTAGATTGATATCTACACTGTTAGATTCAGTGTTGCTTATCTTCTGTCTCCATGGTCATGGAAGCATTAAAACTCTCTAATTCCTTGACTCCCTATCCTCCTTCACCATTCCCTCTGAGTCATGGTTTACTGGTCCTGTCATGATTATTTCCCAGGCAAAGATTGGCTCAGGAAATAGCATGGCTTCATTCCTATCTCTGCCCACTTATGACACTTTGAGGTCGGTTGGTCAAATGACTAAAAATGTCCTCAGCTAGTTTGGCTTTAGGCCTGACAAACACACAGTCAAATTCTTGAGCACAGCCGCGTTCAAGAACACACTGACACTTACATCACTCTACCATTTTCCCATCATGCCCGATAGTGAGATGAGTGTATCCCAATGTGTCCTTCTCACGAGTGACCTTCTCTTGAGCGACATTGATGCACCAAGTCGTTCAACTCACACTGAAGGAACAATTTCCCTGATGATATGCCCCACTCTCTCTTTTTCTATCTTCCACACTCACTGGGATACATGTTTGTCATTGTTCTTAGTCTCCCAACGCCTTACAGTTGATCTTTGACAACAACATAGTGGCTATTTAAGCTAGGATTGCTATTGCAGCTTGCAACTATTTGGGCCTCATTCTTTGATTAAGATTAATAAATATAGCTATGGTTTTCCATTACAGCTGAAGTGATACAGGATGGATTAAAACTCAAAACCTACAACATGCAAATAACACCTTATTTATCCCTGCTGACATGGAGCGCAAAAAATGACATGTTGCGAGGGAAGGCTTAGGATGTGAGAGATTTGGTGGGTGGACATGTACCCCCAAATGTATTTTATCCCCATTTATTAAACTGATCTATATACAGGCCAGATAAAACATCATCAAACTTATTTCTACTTCATTGCATATACATTCATACAAAAATGTAAGTTCATCTTTTTGTAATATAAGGATATAAGGACTTCTTTACAGTGTTGCTTTGTACAATGGAGACTTGTAAATATTTTTTCAACCACAGCTGTTTCAAGGTCTTAACATAATGTTTCAATTAGGTCTACAGTTTGACTGAATTTCAGCTAAAGTTTAGGTAGGGTTGATGGACTCACCATTTGACTGAACTGATGAGTAAATGATCAGCCAAAGGACAACAAGATGTTCAATTCCTATGGTTGAATAACCAGTACAAATCATCATTCCTCCACTACCGTGCTGGACAGTTTGTCCTAGACTTTGCTTTGTTTTCACATAATTGGTTGTATTATGTCTAACATCTTATTTTCATCTTATCTTTACCAAAAACATTGTTCCAGCTTTGCATAACTTACCTTGGCTGCCAATCGTTTTTGTAAAAAGAAGCTTTATCTTGGAACCCTTTGAGACAAGCCACTTGATCAGTCTTTTTTCTAGTTATACTTTCATAAACTACATTTGGTAATTGAGATCTGAAGAGTCTAAAAAGCAATTTCCTTAAGCAATGGATGTTTTGACCTTGGTGTGAACTTCTGACATTTCCATTCATCCATCCATCAATTTTCTGCCACTTATCCAGGGTCAGGTTGAGGGGGAAGCAGCCTAATAGGCTTGACATACAGGGGGCAATGCTGCTTATTCTCCATTAATTGTCTATGGAACCAGAGCAATGAGGTGAAAATTGCTGCCTTCCTCCAACCAAGCGACAGGCGACATTCATGCATGGGAAATTTTGCTCTTGTTCACGTACATGTGCATGCAGGGGCTTGCTATACAAGAAATTGTAAAAGTGGGACTACAACTGATGAAGGAGGGGTTCATTTACTGACCAATGAGCTGAGCACAGTTGTCCAGGAGACACTCTAACCAGATGCCTGAACCACTTAACTGGCTGCTCTTGATGCAGAAGATCAGTGGCTCAACTCTGAGCCCTTCCCAGATGACCTAGCTTCTCACCTTGTATCTAAGAGAGAGCCTGGCCACCCTGCAGAAACTAATTTCAGTTGCCTGTATTTGTGATCATCTTCTTTTTGTCACTGCTCAAATCGCTTGACGAAAAAATTATGGCTCAACTCCTTCACCACAACAGACTAGCGCAGAGTCCATGTTACTGCAGATTCCACACAGACCAATCAATTCAATCTTATGCTCCAGCCTTCCCTCACTCATGTACAAGACAACGAGATACTTGAAAGCCTCCACTTGGGGCAGGACCACATTATCAAACTGAATAGGACACTCCTCCCTTTTCTGGTTGAGAACCATGGTCTCAGATTTGGAGATGGTGGTCCTCATCTCAGCTGCTTCATACTCAGCTGTGAAGCTTGCTGTTTGGAAGTCGTTCTTCCAATGCCTGCGTTTTTTTGCCCCGACAACTGCCGAAGCCGCATTTTACTTAACCTGACAATACTAGAGTTCCACAGGGAAAAAAAAGCCTAGTAGGATGCCTTTTTCAGCTTGTCGACATCCTTCACCACCGATGTCCACCAACAAGTTCTGGGATTACTACTACAACAGAGACTAATGACCTCACGACCACAGACCCTGCTGGCTGCCTCAACAATAGAAGCATGAAACTTGATCCACTCAGAATCAGTTTCCCCAACCTCACTCAGGACATGCTTGAAGCTCTTGCCGGAGGTGAGAGTTGAAGCTGTCTTTGACAAGGTACTCCAACAGATGTTCCCAGCAGATGTCAAACCTGGCCGGCATCCTTTCCAGCATCTGAGATGACTCACCACCAGGTAGTGAGAAGTTGACAGCTCGTCTTAATTACTCTTAATTTCTGAAGTCACACTTCTAGACAACACTGTCATTTGCCACATGAGCATTGGAGTCTCATACAGAGTGCCATCCAACACTTCCACCAAAGATGCAAGAAAGGGTGGGAGTTGGTTTTTCATGGATAAGCGCTAACAACAATAAGGACCCCCTACCCTCTCATCTATTGGGGTAAACCCCAACATAGATATACAAATTCGGGGGGCAATAAGTATACCCATACTTCTCCCTCTCAATGGGAACAACTCACGAATGAAAGGAGGTCCAACTTTTCTCTAGGGTACTGGTTTCAGAACCCAAGCCATGTGTTGAGGTGCATCCAGCTATATCTAGCTGGAATGGCTCAACCTCAGGCAATAGCTCAGTCCCTACCCTGCCAGTAAGGTGATACTCCACATCTCTAGCTCTAATTTCTGCAGCTGTGTATCAGACCACCAGGGTCTCCAGCCTTAGCCACTGCCCAGCAGTGGTGAGACCATATAAAAGGTAACCTTTTTGGGCTGAGCCAGACCGGGCCAAATGGGCAAAGGCCTTGCCCCCATATGCTCACCCTCATATCCTAGAAGGGGACATCCGGTAACCTGAGTCACTGGGGACCCGGGTAAGGGAACCATTGCTCCAGTGTTTTTTGTCCTTATAGGGATGTTTAAATCGCACTTGGACTAGTCCCTCCTTCTAGACACTAATTTTCCAGGAGTAACTTTGGGTATAAACCCTCTGACAATATAGCTTCTAGGGTCTTCAGGACACAGAAAACCCTCCACCGCAATAGGGTAGGAGTTCACGATGGGTGGAGTTTTCCAGTCCTGAAAAAATTGGTAACACATATGCCAACAGTTTAAAAATTACATTTTAATCCACCCTATACTTATAGAAAGCACACAGCACCTGATTACTGTTTAACCCTAAATGGTTGTAGTTAGTTTTTTCCACATTATTTCTGTATTTAGAGATGATGGCATCGTGTACTATGCCATGTATTGCTATTCATGTGTATTTATACCAACCTGATTTCAAGACCTTATGAGGAAAATATTAAAATTATAATTTATATAATTAATATTATTATACTGATAAGATGTTTTGAAGTAAAACTGGATGTATTTTATTTCTGTAAATTCAGGAGTGTAAATTACTTGTTAATCCTAAGAAGTAAAGGTACAGGGGGAAATGAGAAAGGTGGGCCTGACTGCAGAGTCAGACCCCTCATGATACATGCTGGGGGAGCCAAAGGTCAAATGATCTTGATTGGCATTCACCGTGTCCCCATACTTGTCCCTTTGAGGGGCCTCCTTCTCTATGGTCAGTACATACTAGTTCAGAATAAAATTAGATTATGACACTTGCATGTTAAAAATCCTCAGTCTACTGGGTTTGCCACTGCAACTGTGAAAAACAGTGCTCTGTAGAGAAGAGTCATTCAGTGAAGAGCTTAAAATTCTGTTGTCTTTTTTATTTTTTGCAGGAGGAATAACGAATTTTAACAGCAGTCAACTCATTTAAAGGAAATATCTTTTGAAAACTTGTCAAAATAATCAAAAATAATAATGAAAGCAAAATATGGTGCAAACAGGGTTTGTTAATCATGCTGTATTTTCCTTTCCAGTCGTGTTGATGAACTCTAAATGTACAGGGACATGTTTCCCTAGTGTGTTAAAGATGCTCATGTTCTGCAGATGTCAAAAAATAAACTGGATCAAAATAATCCCTCTGGATGTAATGGAGACCTCATGTGACACTGCAGGAGTATAAGGTAAGAAATCTACGCAACCATAAAATGTGATTTTTTTTTTTTAAATCTGAGCTTGCGTGTTTAGATGCCTAAACGAATTCACATCTTTTCAAATGGGCACTAAAAAAAAGATGCATCTTAAGATTGCATTTTTTAATAAATTATTAAAAATGAATTGAGAAAATTCTGCAAACCTCCAAAATTAAAACAGAACAGAGGGTTTGATGAGTGGAGGTTCTAGCAGATAGTATGAGGACAAACTGCTGTCAAAGACACTATAAAATTCCATGCATTTTTATTGGAAAATTATATTTGCTCCAGTATTAATAGACAGGAATCACATTTTCTTAAATGATTACACTGGGATAATTACTTTTTTCTTTTACATCGAATTCTTTTCAGTCTCATGTTTGATCATGCGACGTGGCTAACTGAATGTAAGGCACAATTTCTAAGAAAACATATATGTATGATTATGTATGCCAAAAATTCAGTAGCGAAACAAAAATGTCCAGATAATTTGAGACTGAATTATCCTGTATTTATAAATATTTAATATTACTCATATAGTTTGTTATTTTATCATTTAACCCAAACCAACACGACTGAAAACTAAAAAGAGACTTGAAAATTTCTTGGACAATTTTGGCTTACATTGGATTCTTCTGGTTGTGATGCTTTAGCATAAACATATTTCCAATTTGCAATGGAAAACAGGCATATAAGATTGCTGAAGACTTGAATGTCTTCTTTTTTGTTTTGCATGCATGACATTTTCAGTTATCACAAAAAAATGGTAGGAATAGATTTGTAGCTCAGAAAGTGTATTGATTTAACATTTAATCTTCTCTGGTAAAGCTTAAATGTTTAGTATTGCAGATTAACACAATGTCACATTCTGATCTTATAATATCTCTTCAATTTTGTGCAGTCAAATAAATAATACTTAAATAGATATTTTGAACAATATCTTTTCTCTGGTCTATATAGTATAAAGGACAAATAACCCAGATTATCACAATTGATTTATTTTTCTCTGCTACTTTCTGGCCTGCTGTAGTGATTCATGACTGATATGTAACATATCTTTTTGTTCAAAAACTCAGAATGAAGAATACTTAGTACACTTGGTATATGAAGCTGAACTGATTCCTTATATTTTATGCTGATTACGAGCATTTCAACTAAAAGCAAAAAGGAAAAAGATTCTCCTTGCCCAGAGTGATTTAGTGTAACTACAAGTTACTTAAATTGCTATTAGATTTCCTAATTGGCTTAACTTTTGATACAACTATCTGTTACACTGGCCAATTAAAGTGGCTGTGTTTGTAGTTTTTTATGCAGTATGTGAAGTTTTATAACTACACCCATGATATTAATGTGAAACATCCATTAACAAAATAACTCTGGTTTAACTATCTTGACTTGAATATGTACATGTCCTATGAAACAGATAAACTCAAGTGTACATGCATTACATTTTACAAAATTGAATTTAGGGAAGATTTCTCAGACACTACTGATTTTTTTACATTGAGAGATTTCCATTCTAAAAGACCTGAACAGAACAACCACTCTTGCAGATGACTGTACTATGACAGCTGTAGGGAGCAAGGTGACCGGCTGCACTCAAGTATGAGGTATAAAAAAAATGATAGAAAAAAAGAAAGAAAAAAAAAAAAAAGAAAAACACTGTATGTGTGTGTGTGTCTACACTTTAATGTCCATTTGCATTGTGATTGGCGTGCTGGATAAACAGAGAACAAAGATGTGGTCCCAGAGTCTGTCATTTCTCTACCAAACAGATGGTGACAGTTTGTTTGTGCTGCTTGAAGGCTGGTGGGACAGCTACACACAATGTATCAACTTTATGTGTGAGAGGACTGTAAGGAGAACACATGCATGACGATGCTGCAGCTGAAACAGTGATGGGGCTGTGCTATAAATCCAGCACAGGGGCATTGTAGGTGACACTTTAAAATACACTACACACACACACCAATTTGCATTGGCTACAGATTTATGGCAGCTTAAACAGTGATATTCCTGAGTGAGAAGTTTTATGCTGCTAATTTGGTTAGATGCCACACAATTGCTATGTTTTTTCATTCAGATGCAAGCCTATAACCTTTACCTGAATGACTTGGTTATAAATCACGTGTGCACCAAAAAATGATTAAGCAATGTAGAAAAGCAATTTGTGTTTAGATTCATCAACAGTCCTGCAAAAGTGCCGTCTCTGTTTGATACTCTGACATGTACACACTTTTATCAGGGCACCAAGAGCAGAAAAAACACATTTTAAAGCATTTTTACACCAGGCTAAGCTCTTGACACAAATGTGCTGCAGCAGTATTAAAAAATGCGTATCTACTTGAAGAACGGCGCTTTCCCACACATCCACTAGAGACACACAGTCTTGACTAAATACACAGATCCAATTAATTATTCACAGTGTCCTATCTCTTGAGAGTCTCCCCAGATCCAGCAGAGCATTAGATCTGCCCTTTGCCCCTGGTTTTCCCACTCACTAGAGCGGTGGGGACACGGATGATAAGCGTTAAGAAGAGGATGGAGGTAGGTGGCCATGAGTTGCAGCTATAGTGATAGCACAGATAATAAGGTCAGAAGGCCATCTATCAGACAGTGTTACATCTCAGCAGTTAACACTTTAGAACACAGTTTAGATAGCCAATTGTGGTTCAACTACTTGTGAACAGGGTCTGGGTAGATCACAGAGAGAGAAACTGCTTAAAAAGAGGAAGGTTTGTGTCAGGTTGTCATTAAAAAACGGAATAATTGTTTAGAGAGACATCATTGTACTATTTTCTTCAGCTCTAAAGCTCTTTGAGCTTGATGAGATGAGAGTACACATTGCACACACTCATAATTGAGTCCATATGTTTACTTGACATTCATCTGATGAGAAAAACAAGGCATGAAGATGAGCTATATGAATGCTGCGCTTGGTTAATGGGATGCTGTGCCAACTATACTGTCATCAAACTTTTAGCCCAGCGACTCGAAGATGTGCCTCCTGCGCTGAGCAAAGAACTGGAGCTACAGAGAATGAGAAACAGTGGTGCTAGTGAAACATTATGGTAGCTCTTCATGCTATGTTGATCCATTCAAATTAGAATACGCATTCATTACTTTTCATGGAATATCTTTCAGATACTTATACATATATGTAAATTTAAAAACAGCTTAATCATGCTGAACCATGTGTCATTACAGTATGAGACGCCCTCTTCCACACCAACACACACAAAGTGACTTACAGTATTAGACACTGACTTGAGGCTTCCTCCTGCTGCTGCACTCATGAAACTCCTGCATTGCACTGACACAACTACACCACGGCGCCCGAGTAGGCACAAACACCAGGAGCGTTTGACAGGCTTCTCTCCGCTTGCGTCAGAGAAATTCATCGCTTTTTTGATTACCCTGCCCCCGCCATGAGAGCAAGGAGATGCATAGTGATGATCTATGTAGCTCCGCAGTGACATAAGCTGAAGGAGGCAAGAAGTGATGATAAAGGTTGTAACTGATGGAGGAGGGTAATCCAGCTACTTTTCACATCAACACTTTCCTTTTCTCCTGCACCTTGAAGTATCTTGCAGCATCTCAGGTCTTCTGCTGCTTATTTCATTCTCATCTCTCTTTCTTTTGTCTTCATTCAGGCAATTACACTTTTAAATTCAGCAAGCCTCTCCACTTTTGACTCTGCAATGCAAACAGCATGCACTGGCAACAGTCAAAATGTAAAGCGGGCAGCGTGAATGCAATGCCACGGTAGCATCATGCATCAGCGGCTTTAAAAAACCTAATTTCTCCTCTTTCGCTTCCCCCTCTCTGTCTCTTCCTTTGCTTTTTTCTCCCCTATCTGTGAGGCTTACCTTCAGATGTCTGCAGGAGTAGCTGGCAGGCTCCCTTCCAGGCATTTCTCAGCAGCTCTTCTCTCCGGGACTGCACGCTCCTTTCCTGGCTTTGTTCAATCAACAACAGCCCTCTTGCATCCCTCCTGCCACCCAGCTCCTTCTGCTTTCCACTGCTCTCTGTCTACTTCAGAGAGAGGAGGAGGAGGTAAGGGGGGGGGATGTGCATGAGTGTGAGAGGAATACGGGGAGAGAGAGTGAAAGGGAGAGAGGCAGAGTGGATGCAAGAATAGGGTTTTATAATAAAGTGTGTTTTGTCCTGTGGATGTTCTCGCTTTCGCAGAGGTTGGGCAGCTAGTCTTTTAGGAACAGGAGCTCTGATTTTTCTCTTGTCTGGGCTGTAGAAGCTGATAGAAATATGCTAAGAAAAGTCAAATGCTGTGGCACAATGAAAAGGAGAGATCCTGTGTGTATGTGAGAGCTGAGAATGCAGATGTAGAAAGTGAAGAGGAGGGTGGCATAATCAATTGCTCTAAAACTGCAGTTGAAAAAAAATCTTTCGGGGTAAAAAGATAGTTGTAAAGTTCATTGTGTCTCTACCAATAATTTTAATCAATTAATCAGGATTCTGGGATTCAACAACTAAACAATCCCCAAATAAATATTCCATTTTACTGCATTCTATAACTCCACTGCTCTAACTAATGGGCCTTTTCCATTAGTACCTACTCAACTCCCCTCGACTAAATCAGTTCAACTCTATTCGACTTAACTGGTTTTCCATTATAATTTGGGACCCTCCGATGTGGGAGAGGTTCTGAATCAAATATGTTATGAAGCTGTTGACAATCACAGAGGGAGGTGCCACAAAAGTATCTATTCGGTATGCATTATCTAGTAGACACATCCTGAACCCTGGTGGAGCTGAGGGAATCCGGGGAGAGCAGGTACTAATTGAAAAGGCCTATAAGGGATCATTGCCCCATGAATTGTAACACTGCCTGATTTACACCTTAAGAACAGAGTAAGAATATTAACCTCTTAAGCCCTATTGCCCCCCGTACGGGGTCCGAGAGACTCATCGCAGCAAAAAACATACAATGCAGCA
>JBAMHX010000010.1:24042560-24054325 GCA_037177515.1 Pseudomugil tenellus
AGTTTCACAATAAATTTAGCTTCTTTAGCATTACAGTTCAACCATTTCAGCTTAAAAGGCATTCACCCTGCTGTTCTTCCAAAACAGCAATTCTTCTAGTTAATTATAGAGATTAATTATCAACAAATCTTTTTTGGGGGGGGTGGGGGGAGGGGGGGGGTTGGGTCAGTGTGACTCAGTTTGGGTCAATCTGGGTCGATCGAGCTTCTTCGACATATTTTGTCGTGAAAGACAGACTTTTTTTCAGTATGTAGTTGTCAGGTACAGCTTCAGAATTATGCCCTTTATTAAAAGCAGTTATTTATAGCAATCCATATAATTTATTACTAGATTGGTTTTACTGGCATAATATAAAGTGATCATTTAAATAAAATATCAAATATGCATCTTTAGTTGCAAATAAATGTGATAAATGAAACACGAAATGTTAATTTTCATTTAATGTGTCAGAAAAAGCTTACAGAAAGAATATCTGCTGTAGACACGCAGGATGAATTATGAAGTAATCCTGACCTTACTTTGTCAAAGTAAAGGTTTCTAACCTTTCGGTATCGATGTTATTTTAATCTTTAATCCCAAACGCCGCATTTTACATGCGTTCAATGACCGCGCGTAAAAAGCGCCATTTGATCCCACTTTGACGCGCGATAAAAATGGCGGTTTTTTTTTACATTACAATTAATCCAGCCTCTTTTCTGAACTGCCACTGAAATTGAACCGTGATCATCCAATCAGCAAAAATTAAATGCAGACATCACCAGTTCATCACTGATGTCCTTTGCTGTAGAGTTGGATGCCACGCTGTTCTGTTAGTTGTGTGCTTTTATCTCCAATGATGAACAACGTGTTTTGTTAAAAATTTCAGAGCATACTTGATGTCTGTAAGCTTGAAAAAACACATTAGCTGTTAAAACCAACACACACCCCCATGATGGATTGGACAACTGTGAAGGAAAGAAGACAGCAATAATGGATGACATTACAAATAAATGATACATTTATTTTACAAAGTGGCAACACAGAACCTCACAGAGTGCATGAAGAGGTCCTTCGATATGTGCGTGCCCTGTATGAACAGAGGGCAAACGACCTATCAAGACTGGGAAGGCAGCCATACTTAAACTTTTCCAAATCCCAAGGAACCTTTGAGGGATGTGTCCATAAGCTCCCTAAAATGAGCTCCCCCCTTCACGCCGCTTGGAAGAAAGAGGGACAGGCTGCATGTGGAAGCATAGGGCAGGCGCTGTGTTCATAGAAGTCAACTGTCAACCCCTGGGGAAAGCCTAATGGAGGCAGACAGTCAGCTCCACTCACAAAGACAAGTACTTGCTCAAAAGTAATGCCCACCTCTTGCTCTGTAGAAAAAGAAAACCATGCACATAAACAGTAAGAGTTATGGTTAATGATGTCTTTAGTTACACAATGTCAGCTGCCGTGTGCACGATCTAATTTCCTTAAACATTTTATCCAGAGAGAACTGTTTAGATATATTGCAGAAGGGGGCGGGAATCAGGTTATCATACCATACCAGTGTTAACTGGTACATGTTTAACACACCAGTAATTTGACAAGCCAGTGTTTTAACAGTTTACATTTGGAAAAAATGTTGTTGTTTTTTTTTAAATGTGTTTAAGAAGAAACATTACAGCACACACCTTGAATTGCCATTAGCCACCACTCCCACATGAAGATAGTTTCTTCCTCAGCATCCCGACGGTTGCTCCCTGGAGGACTCCATGCAATGGTGAAGAAGTTTTGGAAGCTGTTCCTTGTGAGCTTTCGGCCTGTGTTTGTAAACACAGGAAGGAACTGCATCCAAAACCTGTTCATCATTTTCCAAAACTGGCCACAAGCATCCATTCAAGCTATGAATTGCTGGACAACACTTGCAACACTGTTGACCACAAATTTAACTGTTAGTTGATGACTTTAAGAGGAGTTTTCATAGCAGGTTTCCAGGCTGCCCTTCCAAAACCCCCATGGAGGTCTAAAGGTCAATCATGAGTAGACTACTGAAAGGGAAAAAAAAGCCCAATTACACAAACATACAAAAAATACAAAAAGTTGATTGTATTGAGAGACCTTACCGGAAAAATTCTCTTCTTGGCCCACCATAATCATCTGCCATTTCCCCAACAAATTCCACACAAGGCACCTTATTCCATGCAAAGTATGGCTTTCCCAGTGCCATTAATGCACTCTTTAATATGTGCCTATGTCGTGCGATCACTGTGAAAGAATTTTCATCCAAATTTGAGACGTGGAAGTCTTTCATTGCTGTTGCCAGTTCAGCATGCTCCTGAAAAAAAATTATGTTCATGAATACAATAAATTAACACATAAGTAAAACAAATGTTCAACACTAGCATAAACACAAAAATTGGACTCATCCTCATCCACGGAGTTCATAGGCATGTCTTCCATGTCGGAGAGGTCTGAGCTAGCATAGAAGTCATCCCTAAATAAAATCATTGGATATTTTTCCAAGGCAATACTTCAAATCAAAGAAAAAAAAAAGATTGAGGACCTAAGATTTGCATCACAACTCCAGAAAAAGCCACAAGAACACGTTTACACAAAAGAAAAAAAAAAAAGAAAAAAACACACACACACACAACCATACCTGTCAACCTCTGAAATTGGGGGACAATGGCCACTACCATCAACTGTGGGTACTTGTGGGTACTAGAGATCTGCATGAAGAAAAAAAATATTGGTATATAGAGAATATACATAAATGCGTCAGTATTATAAATGGTTATCAGTAGTAACTGTGTAAAAGAACCCACTTAAGAGCAAAGGATGTGTTTTTAAAAAAAAACCCTCACCTGTCAACCTCTGTGTTCTGTTGACTGCTTTGTAACATTGGCTCTTGTACAGTGCTACAAAAATATAATATGACCAAATCCATTACGATTTTGACATTTCTTTTGTGACAGAACAGAGGAATTTACCTTTTCGTGGTTAACAGACTGATTGGCTGCAGTTGCATTAGTAATCTAGGGATCATACATATATATGTAAAAAAAAAAAAAATCAAAGACTGGAAAACATACAATTCCCTCCTCCACCCCCCACCCCTGTGGCCTAGCTTCTTAGTATTTCATAACAATTTAAAGAGCGCCAAGATGGCACGTATGCTATGCTAGCAGCTGCATGGTTCAGGCGGCACAACTTGTGGAACCTGCACCAAGCTACTTAATAAAATTTGGTTACCTATGGAGAAATGAGGTCCCTTCTCCAGTGCATTTATAATTCGGTCAACCTGTGCATTTATTTGATCCTGAATATCACTGATTCTTCGCCTAAACGATCCTCTTGTTGAACTGCCTCTGCCGGCCATGACTGAACTTTGGATTCAATTCAACCTTATATCTTACGAGACCAAAAGGCGGGAACAAAAACTGATATGCCCATAGGCTATGACTGACTCAATGCATTTACATGTGCAGTCCTGCAGGTGGCAATAGAGGTACTCTTGACTTTTTTTTTCACTAAAGTAGTACCGATTCAAGACGTTGCTGCCATAGTGATCAGCATCAGTGGACCGCAGACATTTAGAAAATAATGGAAAAAAATTAACCGGAGGAATTTCATTTCAGGTTGTAACAACCTTCTCAATGACTGCACACAGTGGCTTCTGATGGATAATGTAAGAAAAACAAATGACAGGACTTCCGGTGACGCCATGTTCTAACTAAGATGCAGCATTTACTGGCTCCCGCTAACTTTGTGATTATTAGGCTACATTTCCACAAGAACACTGATTTCCCTACAACACAAGTGAACACAAAGGATGGAGAGAAGAAAAATTACTAAGGCAAAGCAGACTACACTGAAAGGGGAGAAAGAAAGACTCGGACTCTCAACAGGCAGATGCTAACACTAGCCTAGCTGCTAACGAGCTAAACATGGCGGAGATTCTTCGCGAACTAAAAGATTTAAGACGAGAGAACCAGGCATCTTTCACAGAAACAAAGGCGTCCCTGGAAAGACTTGAAGGCTCAATGAAAGATATGACAGAACGACTGAGTGAACTGGAAAACCGTGCTGAGGAAGCGGAGGGCAGGATTAGCTCAGTGGAGGATCGAAACGAGAGGGTGCTCCAATACATGCTACGAAGAGAGGCTGCCCTCACTAGCCACTGTGATGATCTACAAAATCGCCTCCGCAGAAATAATTTGCGCATATACCAAGTGCCTGAGGGAAGTGAGAAGGAGGACATGACTGGCTTTGTGAAAGGGCTCATTACATCAGGACTGTCAATCCACGGGAGGACATTCGGATTGAAAGAGCTCATAGATCGCTTGGGCTACGGCCATCCGACACGGAACCACCTCGTTCTATCATCGTCCACTTCATGGACTATACAATGAAAGAGGCTGTTTTGCGACAGGACTCAAAAACAAGTGACATTTCAAAGCAAGACCATATTCTTCGACCAGGACTACTCCCCAGAAGTCCAAAAGAAGAGGGCACGACTGCGCAGTGTGATAAAGCAGCTGAAGGAAAAGGGAGTCGTTTTCCAGCGCAGCTCCGAATTGACCTGGACAGCGGACCAAAGACCTTCCCAACGCTGGTTGAGGCTATACAGACACTTCACGAGCTGGGTGTTTTTGTGCAAGTGAGCGAAAGAGAGAAGATGGACAGAGAACTTTCCAGGTAGCCTTGGAGAACACGTGAAAACGGGAGAAGAGGAGGAAATGATTTATTATCTGATGCAGACTTGCGAGCTTACGTTTAAACTGCACTATAAGAGAACATGTTTGACACAATTTGACGGTATGTAATTTCTTTTGGTTTTTGCAGCAGGGACAAGAAATATATGACCAAAGCCTATGTCACAGTGTTTAAGTTTCATAATATCTGTCTACCACGGGAAGCCAGTAATAATGATTGCTTTTACTTGACCTGAGTTCAGGTTTAAATTTCACAAACTGATTTTTTTTCCATTTTGGTTTGTGATTTAGTGTGCACTTTGTGCCAATATCCCAGAGCCGCTCTGCCGGATATACAACAGGGGCCAGCTAAGGTTAAACCAACAACTGGCAGTTTCTTTTGTTCTTTTAGTTCAAATACCTGTTTAGTTCTCCTTGACACGTTCTTGTTCTCGCACTCGCTATATGTAACATGCAAGATTCGTTTATTATTGCTTACTTCTTTTAAAGAAATGACAGAAATGGTTACAAGATTCATAATGGCAGATAAATCAATACTACTAGAAATTTTCCTAACTATATGTCAGAGGTAAATATTACTAGCTACAATGTTAAAGGGCTGAGCCATCCGATTAAGAGAAAAAAGATATTTAGCCAATTGAAATCTTTCAAATGCTCGGTGGCTCTACTGCAAGAGACTCACCTGGAACACAAAAAATTAAAAAGAGAATGGATGTCCAAAGAGCAGAAAAAGAGGTGTGGCAATTTTAATTCACAGAAATACTTCTTTTACGGCACAGAAAGAACTGAAAGATCCACATGGGAGGTTTATAGAGTTGATTGGCACATTGGGAGGCATAGATATGACAATTATGAATATATACGCCCCAAATGAAGATGATCCCTCATTTTTTTATAAAGATAGCATCAATTCTTGCTAAAGAATCCAAAGGTATGATTATACTTGGAGGAGACTTCAGGTGTGTTCTAGACCCAAAGCAGGATAAATTACCCCCAGACCATACCACTCCAAGTAAAAAAAAGTAAAGCTGTGAAACATTTATTAGGGGAATTAGGGTTGGTTGAGACCTGGAGACCTGGTTGAGACCTCTATCAGATCATGGGCCGGTGAGGATGTCGATAACCCTACGGAAAGAAAGGCATTTTAAATACTGGAGACTGAATGTGTCAATACTGAATAATGCAAAAATTCAACAACAACTAAAATAAGGTATAGAGGAATATTTTTTATTAAATGACAATGGGTCAGTGTCCCCCTCCATATTATGGGATGGAGCCAAGGCAGTGCTAAGAGGCCGGTGTATTGAACTGACAGTACAGCTTAAAAAACAGAGAGTAGCAAAGCAAGAAGAGATAGAGAATGAAATCAAAAGACTAGAACAAATGCACAAAATCACTAGAGATGAAAAAGTATTTCTAGACCTCAAAGACCAAAGAAGTGCACTCGATAAATTACTTACATATAAAGCAGAAGGGTCTATGGGTTTCACAGGGCAAAAATGCAAGCCATTTGTTGGCCTTTCAGCTTAGGAAGACCCAGGCTAGTCTTGTAGTTCCAAAAATAAAGCACCACTCAACAAGAAAGGAAATTTCTCATCCAGAACAAATTGCTGATGCATTCAGAGAATTTTATGAAACGCTATATACCCCTGATGTACCACAAGACAAAAATTAAATGAATAATATTTTTAAAATGTTTAATTTAATAAAGCTAACAACAACAGAGGCAAAAAATCTTACTGAGCCTATCACTGAAAAGGAAATAGAAGAAACTATTAAATCATTAAAAAACAATAAAAGTCCAGGACCTGATGTTCTCAGTGGAGAACTGTATAAAATATTTAGTAAAGAACTTATTCCTAAGCTTTGCACTGTTTTCAACTACACGTTAAACACAGATGATCTACCAAAAAGCTGGTCTGAGGCTATAATATTAGTAATACACAAGGAAGGAAAAGATAAGAAAGAATGTGCATCCTACCGATCGATTAGTCTGTTGGGAAATGATGTAAAGATCCTTGGATCCATTTTAGCAAAAAGGATGCAAACATATACGGGAAAATTGATCAAGCCAGGACAAACTGGGTTTATTGCAGGACGCCAGGGCGCAAATAACATTAGAAGAGCCTTAAATATTCAATCTCTTGCTAAGACATACGTCCACCCTTCAATGCTTCTTGCACTAGACGCTGAGAAGGCGTTTGATAGGGTGGACTGGATATATCTAAACTTTGTACTGAAGAAATGTGGCTTTAGTTCTACCTTGATTAATTGGATTAATACACTAAACAGGGAACAAAAGTCAAGAGTCCGTGTGAATGGTTATTGCTCCCAATATTTCTATATAAAAAGAGGGGTACATCAAGGCAGCCCAGTTGCACCAATTCTCTTTGCTCTCTGTATCGAACCATTAGCGGAAAGGATCAGAACAGATAACCAAATAGAGGGAATACAGGATCATGGGGGTCTGGAACACAAGATATGTTTGTTCGCCGATGACATACTCTTGTATGTAAAAAATCCTTCGTCATCTATTCCTCCTCTTATGCGCTGTCTGTATAGGTTTGGTGATATCTCTGGCTACAAGATAAATGAGGGAAAATCCGAAGCAATGATGATTACAGGACATTGGCCAACCAAATTGAACTCTGTTGTAAAGTTTAGATGGTCAAAAGAGGGGTTCAGGTATCTGGGAGTAACCTTAACCAAAGATTCGTCAAAACTATATAAATCTAATTACAACAAGCTTATAACCCTAGTCAAAAATGACATAGAAAGGTGGCAGACACTCCCTCTATCTTTAGTTGGTAGAATTGAAACTATAAGGATGAATGTTTTACCACGATTTCTTTTCTTTTTCCACTCTCTCCCAGTCACAGTA
Organism: Pseudomugil tenellus; assembly: GCA_037177515.1. NCBI lineage: Eukaryota > Metazoa > Chordata > Actinopteri > Atheriniformes > Pseudomugilidae > Pseudomugil > Pseudomugil tenellus. Next base: position 24,050,121 of record JBAMHX010000010.1, read on the forward strand.
CCTATAACTACTTTTAAACTGATGGATAAACTCATATCTAAATTTATTTGGCAAAACAAACGACCCAGAGTGAGACTTAAAATATTGAACTCTCCAAAAGGCAACGGTGGCTTAGCCCTTTCACATCTGAAAAGTTACTACTGGGCAGCTCAACTTAAAGCTCTGGTTACATGGATTAGGAAAGATGAAGATACAAGATGGTTTCAGTTAGAGCAATGTTCGATGCCAGATAGATCTATATCAGCGCTATTATTTATGGACACAAAAAAAAGACAGAAGCTAAAAATACAAAATGAGTGGGTTAAATTTACTTTGGATGTGTGGCAAAAGGTTAGAAAGCAATTCAAATTACCCCTTTCTTGATCAAGAGCCTCTAAAATAATGACCATATCCGATTTTGTACCAGTGAAAATTGATAGTGGATTTACTAGGTGGGCCAATAAGGGCTTAACAACTATAAACCAACTATTTTGTGGGAGAAATCTTAAATCATTTTCTCAGATTCAAACCCAATTTCAATGGTCTAATGGTGATTTATTTCATTTCCTTCAAATAAGACACTATGTAGAGAAGCATGAAGAATTTGAAAAAGTTAAAATACAACCAAAAAACTTTGAACAATATTGGATTCAAACAGAAGAGGACAAAAAGGTCTTAAAAAAATAATTTCTACTCTATATAAAATGATTAAATGGAACAAGATGTCAAGACATTAGATGTAAAAAATAGGCTGGAATTGGAGCTCAACACACTAATTGATGACTCAGATTGGGAATATTCTTGGGAGGAGTGGCATAAATGTCTTAACAGTCCAAATTAGAGAGAATTTAGCTGGAAATTAAGAATGAGATTTTTTTTAGAACACCATTAATTGTATCCAGCTACAACCACAACACCAGCGCCCTCTGTTGGCAAAATTGTGGACAAATAGGCGATTTCTCACATATTTTCTGGGATTGTCCTCTTCTCAAGGTGTATTGGGAGGGAGTGAAGGGGGAAATTAATAAGATTTTAAAAATAAATATAACATATGATGTTCACCAGATAATCTTGAGTGATATAACATCTGAGGCCTGGGAAAAAGACCAAACATATATGCTAAAGGCTTTAGTGCTAATTGCCCACAAAATAATAACAATTAACTGGCTCAAACCACACCCACCCACACTGGAACAATGGACTCAGAGACTAAAATCTGTGAACTTTATGGAGGAAATAACCGCAGTTTTGCGATTGAAGAGAGTCTTGTACCAGAAAAGATGGTCACCAGTGATTTCCTACTTGGACTCGACATAAATATTTTGTATCTTTTTTTTTCTCCCTTCTTTCTGTTTATTTGTCTTCTGGGTTTCTTTTTCTAGTGATATCCGGATATACACAGAAATAAATGTTTCAGCTATTTCTGTCCTGTTGTATATATACATGTTAACATGTGACAAGAAATAAGTTATGTACTTTGAGTGCAATTCTGTCAAGGCTTTGTTTTAATAAAAGTTCCAAAAAAATAAACCAAATGACAATGCGGAGGTTTGTTATTGGATACTTTAGGAAATTAGATGGCAGGCTTGCACATAATCTGTCACTGAATACTTTTGTAGTAAAATCGTCATCCTGCTTTCAAAAAGTTACTTTTTAAAAAGTTACTTTTTAGAAATAGTGAAATGTATCTATTTAGCTACACTGCAGTCCAAGTTTGTGGGCATCAGTTAGCACAACAAACTTTACCTGTCGCTCTACGCTTATCTCAATAGAAGCAAGAACAGCAGAACGTAGAATCTGATTCACAACCAAAAACGGAAATTTGTCTTGTTTGTGTTGTTGGGAACACATTTTTGCTTGATCTGCCATTATATAATATTAAGGCTCCTCTCTATTCGGGGTTCCGCTCCGAGCAAACACAGCTACCCAGTGTCACAGACGAGGCTGAAGATGGCTTCCGATTTGCCAAACTTGTAACCTTTTTTGGTCATTCTTTGAGTTTGTTTAATTTTCTTTTTTATGTTTTTTGTCTAGTATGTCACTGTATTTGCTGTGAGTGTGACAAATAAAGCCATGGCTTTTCGTGTAACTCACACGCCTTTTTTTCCCCTCCACGCAATTTTGTAGTCTAAATTCAGTCATAAAGTTATTCGGTTCGGTTCGGTTGTTGGGTCTATCAACTTAACACGCCCTGCAATGCGTTTCTACTTCATACAGAAGTGATTTATTTAAATGTTAAAAAAGAAGGATTTAAAGCATCAATACATCCTTGACCTCAGTGGAAACCTCCCAAACATTATAGCATATTACGATTGTAATATCTAATTCTGAACCCCACCCAACAGTGACTCTCACCTCTTAGATGCCAGAAACAAAATTCTGAAACTTAAATATTTTGCAGAAAATAGCTCAGTAACAGAAAAGAAATCCAGTTACTCCCCATCAGCACTTGTGACAGTCCTTTCTCTTCCATTAGGGCAACTGCCATTAATTATAAATAATTGAAGCACCACCTGGTATGATAAAAACTCAGGCTGCATGGTGGCGAAGCACTGCAGCCTCCCAACAAGCAGGTTGCCGGTTCAATCCCTGGCTTGGACGGTGGCCTATCTGTGTGGAGTTTGCATGTTCTCCCCGTGTTCTTTCCCATCTCTGTTTTGCATATTTATTTATCTATTTTTGTCACCAAAGGCTAAAAACATTGGATCAGAGCCTTCAGTGGGCCAGAGGGAGGCTCATCTCTGATTCAGAACTGCTTCTTCGTGACTTGGAAAGCATGATTGAGGAGGTCAGATTTGCTCCTCAACCAGGCCAACAAGGTGGGCAATAATATTTCTCAAGCATCAAAACTGTTACAAAGTTAGAACTTTGTCTTGACATTCTGCAATACAATAAAACAACATGTTTACAGATCATTTTGCAAATTGGGCACCGGCAGTTAGATCTGGAAGTAGAGGCAGACCCCAATACATAGTTACTGGACAGCAGCTGTCATTTCTGTCATCTTGTGGATTTACAGCGCCTCAGATTGCTGGGATCCTTAATGTGTCTTTATCTACAGTTAGAAGACGTCTTAGGTCAGTAACTTATAAAATTGAAAGTATTGGAAATTTATATGTGGACTTTTACAGTTGTTATAAAGATACATTCACAATATTGAAAAATAGGACATGACTCAATAACTTAAATGTTTTTTATTGTTAACTTTTTTTCATTATAGACTGTTTCAGCATAACAGGGCATCACAGTATGCAGACCTTACAGACGATACTTTGGATGGCATTGTTTTGGAAGTTGTTGCTGGGAATGACCAAATTGGTCCAGAGGCTGTCCGAGCATCACTGTGAGTTCGTGGAATACGTGTGCAAAGGAGCAGGGTGCGTGCAAGCATGCTGAGAACAAATCCTGGAGGAGCTGCTCTTAGAGCAGTTTTACGGAGACCGGAGAGACGAACCTATCAGGTGGTAGGTCCAAATTCCCTGTGGCACATTGATGGAAATCATTAACTGATAAGGTAATGCAAGACTACATTATTTCACTTGTGTATAAATGTTTTGTCACACAACTACTTTTAAAGAAAAATTGAATATGCAATTGAAGCTGCAAGCACCATTGGTATTGCGTTTATCGGCTTGCAATACATTATGCCTTCGCCTTTGTTGCTCAGACATAATGATCCTTTACAAAACACACATGATAAGATTGGGCAAGAAGAAGTCATGCCTTCCTACAAGGAGGTCGGTCCATGTACTTTACGGCCAACCGTTTTTCTTTTTGAGGTTAAAAAAACAATATCGGGAAACGGCCCATTTCCCAATGAACAATACAAAAACGAGACACTGAAAACAGGAAATAATTTTATCAGGGAAAAAAGAACCAGTGGAATGAAGTGTGACGATATCGCCGCTTTATGTCATCAGTTTGGAACGGAACATCAGGGATTTTCTGAGAAATGTCAGAAGGTGGTGCGCTGAACAGGGACTTGTAAAAGACGGTCAATTGGAAATCGAAGTTGCACAAAGCATTTCTGAGGTATTTTATTATTATTGTTATTGTTGTTACTATTATTAATATATATGTGTAACCTGCATATTTACATAATACATATTTACATAATACATGGTTGCTTCCCCTGTTAGTAATTGTTACAACTAATAAACATTTGTAGAGATATACATTCAGTGAATAGTTCCATGTTTTAAGTTAATACACTTTTTCCAGACTGG
>JBAMHX010000010.1:24076473-24113163 GCA_037177515.1 Pseudomugil tenellus
TATATAACTATGTATAACTATATGCAGACTTTTAGAAATGTTCACTTTTCAGCTAATTCATTTCAACAAAAAAAGTGTGATGCTCTAATTGTAAAAGGAAACTTGTAAAAAGACAGGAAACAATCAGACTCTTGTTTCACATGAATTAGCTCTGCACTTTCAGATCCACTGTGCTGTCTATTACCGTGAACAAGAATCCCCTCTCTAATTGACCTGATTGATTAAATTCAGGTTAGGTCAAGAAAAAAGGAGACAGGGAGACAGAGACACCTCTTCACCACTGCCACTTAAGGAGAAAACCCACAAAGCTAATTAATCAGGACCGACTGCCTCATTTGCATGTTTTTCCAAGCACTAATTAAGATATGCAAAATATCCAGATGAGCTGCGCATCCTAAATATATTTTAAGCAACTCTTTGGCGCAGAGGTATGGACAGGAAAATAGATTGAGGCCACGTCCTCAACTGTCGCATTAATCTGTAGCTTCCTACGTCAGAGCTGCAGGAAGAACTGCACGTGCAGGAATTTGTCTCTGTGACTTTGACACTTACATATGAATACATCTCCTGTAGTGACAGAGAGCAGGGAAAGCGGAGTCCCACATATGATGCAAACAGACTGCAAGATCTTCAATGCACAGTACAGTCCAGATAAACGTGAGAGGGCACTGATACAGCTGGGAAGATGTGTGACTCACTTGAAGAAGATTTAACTCGGCATGGCAGAGAAAGAACATGGTTGGGCAGAAAAATATGTACAAATCAGACAGGTTTAAAACATGTTGCATAACCTGGTTTAATTCTGAAGCGGTTAATGTGAATCACATATCCACACATTTGATGTAATGCATTTTCTTTGAAGCAAGCCATCAGAGCTGCTTGAGTAACCTGAAGCCTCAATTCTTATAACGCACTTTTAAGAGGTGGTCACATCATTTAAAGACGTATTTATGCACCCAGCCCCGAGTCCCACAGGAAAATATTGTATTTGTAGGCAAGTAATTTATATTACATGGATTTATTTCAACAAGTCAGTCTAATGTTATAAGTTAAAAATGTGCCATCAGATTTACCTGCCTAGCACACAACAAAATGGTGAAATAGCCTTCGGTGGGAATACAATATGCAAAAATGTGCAATATTGTTGAGCATTCCATTGATAACAAATTGGTCTGTTGAGCGAATCTGAAGTGCATTGATGAGGTCTGCATTCCTTTTGTGGCAACGCAAGTCAAAGTATCTTTCCAAGATTGTGATTAACTTTGGGTTATTGCACATTGCACATGTTGATACGAATACATTTTCAATATCACTGCATTTGGAAAGCAAAGATTGCCTGTAGGGTATAATGGCTAGCATTTAGTGATGAAAGAAGCAAATGGCGACAGGTTAAATAGACTATTGCCATATTTATGCAGCAGAAACCAGAGAAATGACAATGGAATGATATCAAGCTAGATGTTCAGTGATTTCATCTGGAAAAAGGTTACTTCTCCCACAGCTTTTTGGAGTTTAATGTTCCAATTATGGATATGAGATGGAAGCTGATGGTTGTAGAGGCATGTCTCTGTATGGCATGAAAGCAAACAAAGATGGCTGCAGACAGCGTGCTTCTTCTGTGAGACCCGTTTGGATCAATCATAACTCAATCACATGTTTACAGGACCTTGTAATAAATATTGAATATGGCCAATAGATAAAGAATGGTGCTAACTGAGGAACAAAACGAAGGAAACTGTTTTCCAAGCAGTCTCAACGCAAAAGGGATGTTCCACAACACTTCAGGGACAATGTTCCAAGAAAGGATGGACATTTGTGCAAAAATTCTATTATGTATTCTATGCTTCCCTACCTCATCACCCCAGATTTAAATGAAAAGGTCATTAAGAGACTTTTGCAGAACTTGACAACAAGCTGTGGAGATGACTTTCATTTGAATCAGGTGTATAACAGTCAGGAAATATTCAATATCTGCAAGACATCGGCCCTAGAGGAATGGATTTGCAGATCCCATTTCACTCCCAATCCTCCCCGTCCTTCCACAAACCCACAATGAAAGTGAAACAGAATCTTCAGTTTTCCACTATTTTCTTTTATAATATATACATAATTTTAGGTAAATAAGCAATAAATGTTTTTTTCCAGCAAAGTTAAAGATGTTTTTTTTATACCAATTCTAATTAAAACCATTTGTTTTTATAAATCATCATAATAACATCGTATTCATCACAGTTTGTTCAATCATTTGCAGTTTTTCATCTCCACATCACATGTCTTTCCTGTAACATGTCAGACTTAGCGAGAGGCACCATTGTAACCATCTTTGGACACAGATGCCTTTGATGGCTGAGGCACTGGAACTAAACATGAAGCTCTGGCAAATGATGATGATGAATGAGATCATTTAAAAGGAAAACCAGAACAGGACAGTGACCATATCTGCCAGAACACAAACCGGACAGCTTAAGCTCTGATTAGTTACAGTAGCTCAAATAAAAACTCCAAACAGTATCTTATCAAATTACATCATCTAAAAAAATGCTGCCATAAATAGAAAAGAAAGGTTTTATAGGAGGAAGTTGCTCTGGGATTTGTGCAAAGGAAGGAGATAGAAACATGAACTGTGTGAGGAAGAAGCCTACCGACCCTACTTTCAGCATTTAGTCTTTAAAGATATAAATGGTAATGTCCTTTTAAGGAAATATTTATCAGCGATTGTTGAATCTTAGGTTTCCTAATTCCTTTTGATGCTGATTTCCAGGGTTCCCAGTTGATTCAAAGACAAAACCAATTCTCATGATAAAAGTGTGCTCAATTCACTTTATTTAAAAACAGAAGAAAGCTTAAAAATAATAGAATTTTAGACGTCCAATTGCTTTTCATAGGGTATTTGTATTTAAAAAGATAATATAAAGGGATTATTTGCACAGTTCAGTAAAAAAAATAAGTTTTTACTTTGAATACCAGTTCAACCTTTGTCATCAACTGTGTGAAACTCTTGAAATCAAGGATTTTTTTGTCTTTCCGAGAAATTTTCAGAAATTTGTTGAAGTTTGGTGATGTTGTCGCTCAGTCAGCAGCTTAACTTCAGAAATATTCAACTTTTCTCATTTCTCTGAAATTATAAGAGATTGTGAGCCCTGACATCTGTCCACATTTAAATCAATACATTGATACACCTGGTTGGTAAAATCATTGGAGCAAACCTGGAGACAATTGGAGACAGTCTGTGAACAAACTGGTCTCAATCATAGACAAACCCACTGAGTCCAGGGGTGTTGGTTTATATTTTTGTTCAGGGGCCACATTCAGCACAATCTGATCTCCAGTGGGCCGAACCAGTAAACCAGACCAGCAGAATAACCTATAAATAATGAAAATGTGACTTTTCTCATTTTGTTTTCATGCAAAAAGTACATGTTATCAAAAAGTTGATATTTATAAATAGATAGACCTTTATTGCCATTCAGCAACCCACCTGTTAGTGTTACAGGACAGGTGGGCTCCCACTGCTCATTTGTGACATTAACTGCAGAACTTTGCGTTTTCAATTCAGTCACCAAAACACCACAAAAGTCTCCAACAACTCCAGAAAAAAGTGGCTAGTTTTGTTGCCAATTGCTTTTAATAAAAAAAAAAAAAAAAAAAAAAAAAAAAAAAAAAAAAAAAAAAAAAAAAAAAAAAAAAAAAAAAAAAAAAAAAAAAAGTTGCCAAGGGGGTTTGAAAAGTTGCCAGATTTAGTGAGAAACTCACCAAGTTGGCAACTCTGGCTTCTTCTTCTTCTTGTTTTTTTTTTTTTTTTTTGTTTGTTTGTTTTTTTTTTTGTTTTTTTAATGGCAGGTTGCAAGCAACTTCTACTTTCATCCTTCCACCTGTACACACAACTGTGTTAATTTCATTATTTATTTTTACTGCATTAAATGTTTTATAGTAATCTCCAAAATTATGGATATATAGCTATATATACAATTTCATTAACAGTTTTGAAAATTGTTATGTTTTTCAAATTTCATTATCTTCATATGTATATTACCCCTACTTTAAATTTATTATATAATTTGCTATTTATACTTTTACTTCTGCAAGGAATACTATTTCTGTCTGATTTTAATAAAAAAAAAAAAGAAATCTCAGAAAATGAATAAGGAACAATTGTTTATTATGGGGAGGCGTTTCAGGTCACCACCCAAGAATAATTTTTAAAGCATTCTTCAATATGGGAAGACAGGAATTTTCACTATTAGAGCATCATACTAAAAATAAATGCCCACACTTATTTGCAATAACAATTACAGACCTTCCCTCTGAGTGCTGCTCGTTTTTTTAAATAGTGTAAGCAAACTCTGCTCTAACAGAAACTTTTATAACTGATAACCCACACTTCAATATAAAACACTAATCTCGTCCATTTCTCAAAAGTTGGCAAGGAAACAGTTTTTTTCTACAAAGGCTGTTAATTACATGTTTTATCTTTCGTCTTTAGGCTGACTGACACCATTGTATCTGTTTGTGTGATAGACTGAACGATTTCAGCCATTGAGCCAGAGAACAGTCAAATAATTTGTCCCAACAGAATTAAAAAGCATGGGAAATGTTTTCTCTGCCACTTGACATCTGTCACACATGTGTGTGACCGGAAGATCAATCGGGATGCCTGCTGCTAACAGAGCAGACGTTTGTTCCACACTGCTTCAGATGGCTCGATAAAGGATGCACATGTGAGTCACTTGGGCTTTGTTCGTCATTTTGGGGGAACTCAGCCTCCGTTAACATCTACGCTTTTAGGTTTCTAACCAGGGAACTATGTTAGAAATGTATAATAGTTTTAGAAACAACCTTATTGCGATGAGATCACAGAAGCAAAAAGCCGTTACGATGCAGAAACATGACTGATGAATAACTTAAGAGAGTTACAAGTTGCCGAACATGAACGAAGTGCAGATGCAGATGTGTTGCCACCTGTTTCCGTCTCTTGTGTTCAGTGTAAGTCCTTTCACCTGTCATGGGTGTAAAAGCTACTACTTATTAGATAATCTTGCAGTCATTTTACAAACAGTTGGATGAAAACCTGCAAGGCTACAACTTGACCATCATGCTGAGATTGTTTAATTAAATATTTATTAATCTAATATTTTCATTCAGAAATCAGATATTATGACTTCTTCACCTGTGTGGATTCATTTCTGTTAAATTAATATCCTGGTTATTAATAACTCAGATGTGTAAAAATAAAAGGTTTAAATCAATAATTTACTTCATCTTGGTGAAGCTAAATGAAAGAGATTATTTCATTTGAACAGATGGATGTAAAAGCGTGAGATACCATTTTTAGTTCTTTACTTCTGTTCATGTAGCATTGCTCACCTCTCAGCCTCAGAAGTACAGAGAGGATAACACACAGACACAGCCGGTCTCAGAGCAGAGCTGGTTAGCATCAGGTTGGTGATGGATGGAGGATGAGGTCAGTCCTGAGGGGGATCCAGACTCTCAGGAAAAGACCTGTTGTTCTCTCTCACGCCTTCTCTTTGTCTCTCTCCCTGCTGTGCAGCAGTCCTCTGATGATCTCATCCACTCACGCACAGAGCCTTAGTAACCCACACAGATGAACGCAGACACACACACCACATGGACTCATCACATCCTGGGGAAAACACTACTGGTGATTCCCTCTTAAAGGAGCTCAACAGGTTTAGATGATCACAGATAACGATGAGATGGCTCTGTAAAAACTAATACTTTGCTTCCTTTAATGGTAATCAGTTCAATGTGTAATATGTTCAACTGTATTTCTTCTTTTAAATAAATTGTAAAAAAAGTGCAACTCTCACACAGAAAGGCTTCGGTTGCCTCTTGAGACGAGATGCAGTGCAGGTTAAAGGTCTTAATCATGACTGAAGTAGTCTTTTTCTTTCTTTAAGGACTCACAGTCTTTTGATATTAATCAGACTATACTGAGATGGATTAAATTGTGAACAGTTAAATCATAGATTTAATTAAAATATTTAATTAAATTAAGTTATAGTAGGATGACATTGGATAAATTTGCTTCAGAAATAAGTTTAAACATACCGTGAAGTCAGGCTGTGTAACTGTAGCCGTGTAATGACTGAAATGGATGTCACATTGTAGGTTTTATTTTTGAGGCATAAAATTTAATTGTTGCAGAATTTTTAGAGGAGGGTCAGAGAGAAGGACGAGGAAACAAGATTTCATAGGTTTTATTGCCATTTACCATTTTTTCTGTATACAGACATTGTATATGCAATGTGAGTAAAATATGCAAATAAATCAAATAGGAACACATACACAGTTGGGTAAGGGCAAATGAAAAAAATATGAGGGGACAATATAGCCATTAAAGTGAGTGGAAATGGTACTGGGAAAGTAGGGAAAACATTGAAAGATAAAAGTTCATGATTTATATATATATAAATATAAGCAGCTTTTAGCTCAGAGCATTCTTACTTGACATACAGAGTTGACTGTTTATTCAGAGTAAAAATAGTGACACAAAAAGGACAGCTACAATGTATCTGGACGCACAGCAAGAATAAATGAATGGTTCATTTTATGAGAATAAAACCATAATTATTTTAGTAAAGTGATAAGATTCAACAGATACACATTTATAACATTTTGTTCAGTCATTAGCCTCTTATTTTGCTACACACTGCACCTTTAAACAAGATATAAAGAAAGGAAACGTATATAAGGCGAGTGAAAAGCACTTCTAGTTAAAGCATTTCTGCAGATGAACTACTTATTCAGTTCTAAAATATTACTTTAAAAAGGTTGATCACATTTAGCTTTACTTTTTTCTCTTCTTCAGTCAGGTATAGCCTGTATACTGTACTCACATTTGCACTGTTTTTCAAAACATTCTAGATGTTTTGAAATAAATGCGCCACAGAATATTACTGCATTGCACAGTTAGCTCATGGTAAAAAAGCTTGATACAATGCATATTTTTCCTCTGTGAAAAATGCCATTAATAACTAATTGTTTTTAATACAGAGGCATGAATGATTTATTAAACTGCGCATGCGCGGAAAATACCCGTTCGGGAAATGCGTCACTTCCTGATTCAGCATCTGACGTGTCTCAAACAGTTTACCACCGGTGTGAGGGTTACACTCGTGGGATATTTAATATACGTTGGTTTATAATCTGGTATGAACTCGTTACTTTGATCAATAATATTTTTTTCTTTGTTCACATAACCATTTGTATACCACAGTATTTACTTTAATATGTTGTCTTTGGTTATGTGTGTGTATTTATTTAAAATATGCCCAGATACGTGGTGACAAGATGCTGGATTTCTTCACCATCTTCAGCAAAGGGGGGATAGTGTTGTGGTGTTTTCAGGGAGCCGGGGTCACGGAGTCTTTCACGGGTCCAGTCAACGCTTTAATTCGCTCTGTGATCCTCCAGGTGAGTCGCACAGACAGTTAAACTTTTTGGGAAGGTTCCCTATGTTTTTAAACTGATTGTTTATCTCGGACAGCTAATGCTAAGCTAACGCTAAGCTAGTGCTAACTGGTAGCAACACCAGCTTATTGCGTAATTCTAGTGTAGCTCCTTTTTAGACTGATGGCGAAATAAAGCAAATTTGTACGATGTTTTTTTTTTATTTTTAAAGTATTTTTTGTTTTAAATTGTGCCAATTTGGGGGGTAAGAATGTAAAGCCACCAATAGCAAAAACCTGTTTATGTATTTGCTGATGTTACAGGAGCGAAGTGGGAACAATTCATTTACTCATGAGGCTCTGAGTTTAAAATACAAGCTGGACAATGAATTTGAGTTGATTTTTGTGGTAAGTATTTCAAGTGAACATTGTAGTAAATAGAATAAAACAATCTGTAACGAGTCTTTAGCGTTATATTAGTTTTAGTGTTGATCCACACCTTTGTTTCTCTTTACATCTGTTTCCAGGTGGGTTTTCAAAAGATCCTGACACTGACATATGTGGACAAGTTTATAGATGATGTCCAGCTTCACTTCAGGGATCGTTACAAGAATGAGCTGGAGCAAAAGGGGGCTCTAAAGCTTCTCAACAACAGTTTTGAGTTTGAGGATGTCTTCACGATCCTTCTTAGGTAATGACAACGTTTAACTCTGCAGGATAAATTCTTTTATTACTTAATACTACAGTACATTTAAATGGTATGTTGCATATTTGAACATATTTCCTGCTAGATATTATTGTTCCCAGCACTATAGATTGCTTCAGATAGCTACATATCAACGTAATGTGAAGAAATACCCTGGCATCTTTACGTATAATAGGTTGTCTGTCCTATAGCAAGGACTCACTATGCCATTATGTTCTTTTTTACTTTTAATGGTGCTAGCTTCACCACTTCATCATCATGCCACTCTTATTTCTGTTAGTTCTGCAACTGGGTAGCTGTTTGAGTGGTCAAAAATACAGTTGTGTCTAAACTCCATTACATTGTGGTCCATACTACAAACACTTGCATCATTATTTGTTCTTATTTCTGCAGCAAAAGATGGTGAAAGTGATGGTAGCAGAATTTTTAAACAGTGTTGTTTACACCTAGTATTAAAATGCATCTTTGGATATTTCATCATAAGTCGATGGCTGTGAGTTAGCACCATAGACTGTGATTAGCACCCTGTAGGCTTAGCTGTCTGTGTTTACAATTGTTTTAAGTCTCTTATGACTATAGCCGTTTAGCAATCCCTCCAATTGTGGTTGGACTGTTGTTGCAACATACCCAACATGATAGTCATGACATTTGTGTCTCGGCAATATTTTGGATTCATCCTGGGGCATCCAATTTTTGTGCCCAGAGGAGGTTTGTAATCTTTCTAGTGAATTCAGTCTAATCCTGAGGCATCCTCCCATATGGGTGTAGCAGTGAATCTCCTAATGAAGGCACCCAGAAGGGGATCTATTCACATCCTTGAGTTACTGCTTTGAGCTTTTCTCATGATGGAAACTCATTTCTGCTGCTGTTAACTGGATTTTTTTTCTGTGGAAAGACAACATGCGTCCTGAGTTACATTAAGATAAACACTTGATGTGCTTTTGCATTGGCAGCAAGTTTTTAGTTGTTTGGGTGTTTTTAGTTTAGTTGTTCCAGTCTTTAAATCAAAGTCACCTATGTTTGTGCTTAAACTGGTGTTTTTATGAGAAGATGTGTTTCCGGTGTGTCTGATTTCTTAATGGGAACTTGTTCAGATAAAATCAGCAGAGTTTAAAAGTTTCAGTTTCTATGGGTTGTAAATCAGAGCAGAGAGGGAATCTTAACTCTAAAGTTCTTCCATGACACATTCATAACAAGGTCTGCTGAAATGTGAACTATTGCAATTTATAGCGCGATTTTAAGGAACTCGTGCTGTTGTGCTTCCATCACACAGAGCTAAGTGTCTGTGCTAAGGTGTAAATGCTTTTTTTTTATTATTATTTGTCTGTTTTTTAAGTTGTGTGAAGGATCTGTAAGGTTCTGCACTAAACAAAGTTTCTCCTCGTCATGTACATGCCGATTAACATCAACTGTTCACCATAAGAGAGGCGGAGCAGAGCAGTAAGACTCGAAGCCCCGCCCAAATGCGGTCCTATAAGGAGTCGGACAAATCCCAAAAAACTGTGAAGTCGATGATTGAGACGAAAGGTGGGGACAAGGGGAAAGAACCGAGTGGCAAGAAGAATAAAAATGCCAAAAAAGAGGGTATGTGACGGGTAAAATAATTTATTAAAATGTGTGTGTGTGTGTATGTATGTGTATGTATGTGTATATATATATATATATATCAGTCCAAATGTAATTAATATGTTACAGCTCCTGCCCCTGAGCCTCCCAAAGTGGATCAAAGCAAAGCCTCTTCCCCCCAGAAGATGGTTGGTAATGGCAACCAAGGCTTTACTCCTGAGGAGCTTGTGCAAAAAAAGAGAGAGGAATTCCTACGCAAGCGGATGGGGGTGACTGCAGAAAAACCAAGGTAGGTGTTTGCACCTGATATAAATGATATACCTGCTATAAATACCAGCGTAAATGCAGGAACAGAACGATTATTTAATGATTAGTGCATTAATTTAGTGTTTTGCCATCCTCGTCACAGTAAGTCCCCAAAACCTCAAAAGCCAAGGGAGAAACAGAAACGCATATGGGACAACGCTGGTAGCAGCACCAAGGAGCTGGACTACAGTGCCAAAAACGGAGATGGTTCTCCTAATGGAAATGACCAGAACCAGGAAGCACAAATAGACCTGGTATGTACACCACGTTTCAGGTGCAGAAGTGTCCGCATTCATAGCTCTAATCATGTACAGTAAAAGAGTTTGGATGTGTTTCAGGGAATGCAGCTGGACTCCATGAAGGGAGATCTGCAGTCTGTGGATTACGAGTCCAGTGAGGAGGAGGAGGACATGGGAGAGGAAGATGAGGAAGTGGTTATCAGTGAAACAAGCAAGATAAGGTAGCAGATGTGTTTATTTTTTTATATGCGTTCATGATTTTTTTTGTAAGCTTTACCCATTTTTTTTTTTTTTTTTTTTCCCCTCAGCTCCAAAAAGAGCGGTGCTTTTGGGGGAATGCTTGGGATGCTGAAGGGTCTGGTGGGCTCCAAGAGCCTGTCTCGGGAAGACATGGAGCCGGTGTTGGACAAGATGAGGGACCACCTCATTGGTGTGATATTGTGTCTCTTTCAGTCTCTGCTCTAATTCCGCTGCATCTGTCTTCTCATCAACGCTCTTCTTCATGATTCTTTAGCTAAGAATGTAGCGGCCGACATCGCCTCACGGCTGTGTGACTCTGTTGCCAAGAAACTGGAGGGCAAAGTCATGGGCACATTCACCAGTAAGTACACCATCACAAATATTTCACATGCCCAAAAAGAGTATCCATGTCTGCTGTCTGTCCCACACATCACTTTAAGGGATAATACGCATATTCTCTGCCTTCATTAGTGCTGAGAGCTGATGGAAAGAGTAATGTGATTACTGTAATGCATTTACGCACACAGTAGTTGGGTAATTACCAAGCAAATGGATTTAAATATGATCTTTTCCTCAGATTCATATCCTGAGAATGGATTTAAAGGGCTGCTTAGACCTGATTTATGTATGAAATGATAAACATCTCGCATGATTTTTCCTGCATGTCTTATTGTTGACATTTAACTTTGTTAGCATTAACTTTGCGCTATGTTTAGCAGATAGCCGGGAAACACTTCATGTTCCACAAGCTTGTAATTTTATAAATGCAGCTCATTTTAAAAATGTTGAAAGATCATCTAATGATTGTGGAAGGCTTTGAGACTGTAATTATATATAATTTGTAAATATTTGCAATACAAAATCTGCATCTTTAGGTAAATGATTATGAATAAGTGTTTCAGTCCAAAGTAAAGGAAAGAATTGTAGTCATTTAATTTTTTTTTTTTCAACTTCTGATTGTAGTGATAAAATCAGAAAGGGCCTTAAAATGTGTACTTTCCTTACATTATAGTAACATTTTAGTTTAGGTCTTTGTTGTTTCGATACTTAGTTGTAGATTTAAGGTTGTTTTGAGCTGTACAAGAATATCAGAAGCACAAATTGTGAAGTTGATGTCCTTGTAATTATATTTTGTTGCAGAACTTATACATTATTAATGAACTGTAGCGCAATTTACTGACATAAAACATTTGTTGTATTGACAATCCCTGAAAGAGCATTCTGTATGTGTGTGTAGCTGTGGCCTCAACGGTAAAGCAGGCCCTGCAAGACTCCCTGGTGCAGATCTTGCAACCCAAACGTAGAGTGGATATCCTGAGAGATGTCATGGAGGCACAGCTCCAACGGAGGCCCTTTGTTATCACATTTTGTGGAGTCAACGGCGTCGGGAAGTCCACCAACCTGGCCAAGGTGAGATAAAATAATTGCATTTGTACGATCAGACCACTGTGGATAAGAACTAATATTAAGTTAAGATGCGCTTGTAGTTCAGAGCTTTAAACTGAGGGGCAAAGAATATCTGCATTTACGTTGTGAACATGCTCTGACAAATACACACACACAATGTCTGGCTTCAGTGTGTTCGATGGATCAAGTCCAGGCAGATGCATTCTCACTAAATCCAAACCTTTATTGAGGTTTAGATTCCTTCATGTCGGAGCATCAACTTCTCTCTGTTTTGTTCCAGATCTCTTACTGGCTGATAGAGAATGGTTTCACCGTGCTGATTGCAGCCTGCGACACGTTTCGTGCCGGAGCGGTGGAGCAGCTGCGCACTCATCAGCGCCGCCTGAACTCTCTGCACCCCCCTGAGAAGCACGGAGGACGGCCCGTAGTCCAGCTCTATGAGAAAGGCTATGGAAAA
Source organism: Pseudomugil tenellus (assembly GCA_037177515.1). NCBI lineage: Eukaryota > Metazoa > Chordata > Actinopteri > Atheriniformes > Pseudomugilidae > Pseudomugil > Pseudomugil tenellus. The sequence goes on from JBAMHX010000010.1 coordinate 24,088,804, forward strand.
GACGCAGCTGGAATTGCAATGGAGGCCATTGCATATGGTAGAAAAAAGAATATTTTACTGGCGCCGTTCTTCTATACCCGTTGTCATTAATGATCGTAGCGCTTAATCGCATTAAACGGCCATGTTTGTTTCCTCTAGCGCGCAACCAGGCCTTCGATGTCGTGCTGGTGGACACCGCTGGGCGGATGCAGGACAACGCCCCTCTAATGACGGCCCTGGCCAAACTCATTGCAGTTAACATGCCTGATCTGGTGCTGTTTGTTGGGGAGGCTCTGGTTGGCAATGAAGCTGTTGATCAGCTGGTAAGATAAGTGGAAAAAAATGTATCTGCTTTCAGTGGGGGTGGGATTTATTTACACCCAGATAATCCCTCCTAAGACTACTGCTGAGGAAAGTGGATCGTAATGGATTTAACAGTCCAGCAGAGGGCAGCAGTGTTCCACTGCGCTTTACACAGATGCCCCCCCCCCCCACCCCTCCATTCTGCTGCACCTCTAAGCATGACTAGAAAGCATAAAGTTTCATACATTTTAACTCTGTCCTCATCAGATTTCACTTGAATGATTCAGGTGTCTTCTTTTGTCCACAGGTGAAGTTTAATCAGGCTCTGGCAGATCACTCCATGTCCGACAAGCCTCGCCTCATCGATGGAATTGTTCTCACCAAGTTTGACACTATTGACGATAAGGTATTCCTTTTTTTCTACACTTCACCCTCTGAGCTGTACGACTCATAAATCTAAAAGATATAAATACTGTTAATGAGTAGTTTGTAGCGATTATCAGTTAGAAATGATTTGCACCTGAAAGCCAATAGCACTAATGCGTCATCCTCCCCCCCCCCTTCCTCGCAGGTCGGCGCTGCCATCTCCATGACTTACATCACAGGCCAGCCCATTGTGTTTGTAGGTACAGGACAGACCTACAATGACCTGCGCAGCCTGAACGCTCGTGCCGTCGTCAGCGCCCTGATGAAGGCTTAGGAGCTGCATGTTCCCGTTTTATTCATCATTTCCCAGTAAGACGACAGTATCTATGCCGCGCTGCCATGAGGTGTCCCAGTCCTGCTAGCCTACCGGTTTATGGTCCCGTCCATCAATCAAACAAACTCATGTCAAACACAGGATTTTATTCTTCCAGTCCAGGACGGATGAGCAGCCAGTTTTCCAGTAAACCCTGAAGAGCAGCCGTCTGCATTATTTCTACACCTTTGGGCCAAATTACAAAGTACCTCAGATCAGCTCGAGTTGTAAAACAGTGAAGTTGCCTCCCAGTGACATCATCAGTTTGCTAGTTTACACATTGAAGACTTGTGCATTTGTTCCTCAAACTTCACCTCTCCATGTAAATGAGGTAACTTGTTACAGAGGAAAGTTTAGTGACCGTAGTGCCTCTATGTCATCTTTGTTTTTAGCTAACGCTTTCATTAAATACATGGTTATCCATGAACAATACTGAGGCAGTTCAGGTCTCAAATGAACAAAACTGTAAAAGGCAAAACATGAAATAGTAAAACGCCTCGGAGCTGATCCTCTGAGCACACTAACCTTTGTGTGTCAGTTCGATTTGGATTCATCTATTTAACTCTGGACCAGAACTCACGTAATCAACCCCGCAGCTCATTTTTAAAGATTTATAAGTCTACTCTATATGTGGCCCTTTATTTATTTTCCCTTTTGATTTATTCATTTATAAAAGTTAATACATCTGAAGAATCTTTACTCCCCTTTGAATTGTGGTAGTGCAATACAAGAGAATCTGGTTATACTGAAGATTTGAACTAATTTGAGAATGTAAACCTTTCTAAATAAAGCTGCTATATGATGAGCTTCTTCTGTAATATGCTGCCGATGAAAGTGTGGAGTTACATGACGGGAGGACAGCTTGTATGCCAAAAGAGTTTTATTTGAAAATTGTACTTATAAATACTACACCAGAAAACACATGCAAAGTATTAAAAATACAAAAACAAGCTTATAAAGACCTTTTTTTTCCGCCATGAAAAACACTCCTGAACAGAAATTGTACATGAACTACTTTTTCCCCCTGATTCTGAGAATTATTCCCACCCCTCCCTTTCCAATGATCCCAGTTACATGGCTGAACATGACGGATTCAACTCATCATCGCTGTTTTCCGTTAGAAGTATGTGTTTCATGGCCTCCTGCTAGAACAGTAATTGTAGGTCACGGTGATGCATTTCATCTTAATCTAAGAAACGATTCAACCGAGTAGAAATGAAAACATGCCATTCACTCGTACGGATGCATGAAGCTCGAATTCAGCTTCGTGAACTCTGCTTTTGCAGCAACATTTGAAGTACCGGGAAGCGGGCTGAGGTTAAGTTGTGATACTGACAGCTGGAGCTTCTTCCTTTTAAATAAATGGAATAAAGTGGGTGCCTGAGAAATACAGCTTTTAGGGATCCATGGACACCCGAGTCCAGAAAATCCAGATTGAATACGACTCAGTGAAGTAACCTGGGCAGAGCTGGAGAGAGAGACTGATTCTAACTGGGACAATTAGCAACAACAGTCCATATAAAATTAAAAGACTTCACTGAGAAGTAGAAAAACACCAGACGATACTGCAAATTCAGTTTTGTATTAGTGAAAATGAACAACAGGCCTGTGTTTCCTATCTAGCAGCATGCAGTGAGAGCAGAGTCTTGGCTTGACAGCGTTATGTGTTATTCTGCAAATGTCCGTTGCAAGTGGCCACTTCACGAAGGATTCAGTTCTAACCCTGAAGGAGGCTTTTTGGTGCATTATAGCCGTTCTGTGGTTCTTCATCTTTCTGTGAGGGAGACCCTGTGGAGGAAAAATTAAAGTCATTACATTTTGTTTGCATTGTGAGTTTATATCAGAAAAAAAAGATAACCTTTCAAAATAATTACTGAATTTCTGCCATCATTCTTACCCCAGCCATTGGTGGACACGTCCCGGTTGCAAATCTCATTGGCCAGCCTCTCAAAGTACTCCGGCAGGTCAGCATACTCATCACCGTAGGAGATTACCTTGATGCCCTTGTCCAGCATGTTGTCACGCAGCTTCTTGAATTCGCCAACATCCTCGCGGCGCACAAGCATGAAATGTTCCAGGTCGGACTTGTGTTTGACCGCCTCCAGGAACAAAGCCTGGAAGGTGGTGTCATCTACTGTGCGTCCGCAGCCGAGGAATACAAAGGATTTGGTCTCATACAGCTTCTGGATCTCACGCTGTCAAAAACACCAGTAGGGATGTGTTGTTATCCCTCATACAACACTCGCTTCTCTGGATAACAAGCAGGTAAACTCTACTCCAGTGTGAGATTCTGTTAGAGACATCCCTGACGAAGTTATTATTACCCAGAAACTTATAGAAATGATATATAAAAAAAAGAAGATTATTATTACTGACCATAACCTCAGTGTTTCGGAGTACATTCTGGTAACCAGCAGGATGCAGTACAATACCACTGGGGTTGGTGTAAACCCCGTGGATATGCAGAACGCTTAACCGCCGTTTCTCCTGAGCCCACTCCAACACCTAGACACACACAAACACACACACATGCAATCTTAACGGTTTATTGCACAAAATCCTGTTCAGGCTGGAAAGGACTAAACCCACTGAGCAGCAGTGAGAGGATATTAGCCATGATGGAGACATAAATACCAGAAGTGACTGGCAGAGAACGAGCTCTCGCTTTGATCGGCTCTCGCCGGTTTAAATGAAAAAGAAAAAATAGATCAAGCTGCCTTTAAGTTCAGATAACATAAATAACAACTGGATAGCAGACTTAAAGAATTGCTTTCTTAATCTAAAAGAAAATTTTGTTGAAGGTTGGATATTTCATCTGTCAGACAAAAGGGATCTTTTATTGGACAACATTAAAACCAGCTAACAGGGAACCAACAGGAACGCTCAGAAATGTTGTCCGATTGTGCAATTTGTCAATTCAACCACATGTACAAAAGGAAAAGCTATTCAGGGAAATGAATGTAACTCTCCATTAGAGCTGTGAGAACTATGCATAATATAGCTTCCACCCCGAACGCGAGTTAAATCCAACCATGTATTTAATATTGATCATAATGTTACTGCTGCAACCTGACAACACGTAAGTGTCCACATCAGCCCATGCTTTGATCTTTGCCCTTGTTTGAAAGGGAAAAAATGCTGACTGCATGCATTGCATCAGGATAGACCAATCAATGTCCTTCCAAGCAGCATTTACCTTTTTCTCATCTGTCAGGTCCAGAGACTCCAGTTTTGTGCCCTGGTGTGCTGCGTAGATCTCCAACAGGTTGTCGAAGTTAGTAGTAAGCACCAGCGCACCGCTCTCCATTAACTGCAGCACCGAACGCAGCAGGTGTTTCCCCGCATGCTCCATCTTGCACTCCAAATCATCAAATACTTCATATAGGCAGTCTTTGAAAAATGTGGATCTCACATTTCCAGTCCTCTATAAAAAATAAACAGCAAATATTAGGAGAAGCTACACGTACATAAATCAACTCTTCTGACTCCTCAATCTAAACATTTGGTTAGGACGATGAGTTATGGTAACAACGCAAACACAAAAACAAGATTAAGACAGATTAAGTGACATGTTTTTATTAAGACATTATTTTAAACAAAGTATATAATTACTGTATTAGCTGCTTTAGAACTATTTTGTATGACAAACAAAATATGAGAAATGTTTTAAAGCCATTGATGAAATTAAGAGCTTTGAGGTAAACTCACAAATCCATTCAAGAAACCTTTTAATGAATCTGACATGATACCATGTGACCTGGCCGTGCATGCATCCAGTTCCTTAAAATAAAAAGTATGAACTTGAGCTAAAGCTAATGTTTACAAGCAACACAGGCTGTGTAAAGTCCTTTAAACAGGGTTTATAATCATGCACACAAGGACCCCAGCATGGTGAAATGTGTTTAAATATGCTTTGTTTTGTTAAAAACATGCCTTATACAGACATTTCATGGCTCCTGCCTTCACAGGAATTTCAGCTCTACTTCCATATTGGGTGGGATGTGTGAATATTTGCAAATATCTGCGTGATAGCATCCTCACAGGCATCTGTGATCCTGTTCCCTCATCTTTAGGCAAAAACTCATAATGCCTCGGCCTGCTAAGAGATAATGGGCAGTGCACAGATTACTTCTCAGCCCTACCTGGCAGAGCCCAGAAGAAAAACGTCAGGGAGAAACAACCAGCTAAGAATAGCGAAAGCCAGTGTAAAGATGCAGTGACCAAGGAGATGTAAAAAAATCCAGATTACAGCCCTAATGGGCTCAACAGCAGGGATCCTTTCCACAGGAAGCAGCTCATTATCCGCATCTAGTGGATACGGCACCCATCCTGATCACCATGTCCTTGGATTATCTCAGAACTTGCGTAATATTCAGCTGAGCATTGCACCCGTTCTGAGAGAATTACATTTTCTCCAAATAGCAGCATCGATCTCTTTCCACAGACAGTCATTTTGATCATTTCAGCAGCAGCATGAAAATGGGCCTAAGATGTATTAACATTTAATAATCTATTTCAACAAGTGCAAAAGTCAAAGTGCAGCCTACATATACTAGCACATTATCAACAGATGACTGAATGCAGCCTTACTTGCTGGAAATAAGCTCCAACAAACAGCCGATTCATGTGCGATTATCCCTACTGTTGCCTTGGTTTGGAAAAGATTCACGACAAAAGAAGTCTGAGAGTTTCACTTGAGATTACCCTCATTACTCCTACTGGACCTCAGTGCAGACAAAAGTAACCCTGCTGATACACAAATCCATAAAAGTGGGTTAAACTCCCAGCCGACTGTTGCTGGAATTAACCAAAAAGGCTGCAGGTGTCTCACGTACTTGCACATGTTAGCATTGCCAAGACGGAAATGAGTTGGCAAAGCTTTTTTTAAAAAAAGTGTTTTTTTCTCTCAATGCAACAGTGTTATTCACACCTGAGGAAACTCACTAACCGGCTTCCTAAACGACACGATCGTTTACAAAACCATGAAAAGGGAAGTGAACCGGACTAGTCTGTATTACTTAGTGAGGCTGTGTACTGGGGGTAGTGGGATCGGCATGTTCCTCGTGCTGGTAATTCAGTAGATGAAGCCGTTTTCCTGACTTGAAACAAACTTCTGGAGGAAAAAAACAGCAGGTACAATGAAAAAGAAAAGAGAAAATCAGACAAAGAGCTTCTTTTTAAAACGTATATTAAATGTAGGAAGATGCTTCTCTGTTAGGACACTTGCGTGTTTGCTGACAAAAGGAAATTGCTGAGTCGTGTAATTTTTTTTTTTTGCCAGGTCATCTGGGATTTATGATCTCAGTTCAGACACATTTTTGCAAAGTAAAAAAGACTTTTTCCTACAAATTGAAATGAAAAATAGTCTGGTGACCGTTTCAAGCCAGAGGACAGTAAAACAATTCATTCTTCATGTAAAAAAATATCTGCACAGCAGTCACACGCTTACATGCTTCATTTTTAAATCATTGTGTTTGGATGGGAGCTGTAAATCTAAATAAAAAGCGTGGGGAGGAGGGTGTTGAGGGGGGAGCGTGGTCCTGGTTCACATTATTCTGCGCTTGTTTTTTTCCTCAGACCTGCTGTGCTAGATGCTGCTGTGTCTGTAGCCAACGGAGTGGACTGTGAATTGAAATAAACACGATGGATAAAGCCATAAAAGCGCTGTTTGTTCCCTTTGTTTCAACAGGCTGAGGCCTGAAACAAAGCGTGTTTTATCAAAGTCAAAGGTGCGATGAGACATGACTAACACAGGAGGCAAACGGTATCAAGACTCCCATCTGCCAGCCCTGCTCCAGACCGGACTGGTTTAGTAGTAGAACTCAGTCGTATGCAAATCTCTGTCCTCTAATTCACGTGTAATGAGCTCAGTGGTGTAAAACTGAATATGTTTAGTCTAAAAAACATGCAAGGACACATTTTTCTCACAGATTGCATGAAGGAAATACTAAAACATTTTTCCCCTCCATGGACCGTGTGGTTAGACAACAAGCATTTTTAGGCACTTTGGGTGACATAGCTGGATAGATTGAACATATTTCTCTTCCTCTTCATCACCTGTGAGACTCTTAGTCCTGATTTATTCGATACTCACCTTATTTATATTGTTTTGTCAAAGATTTAACTTAGTCTAGGTCTCACACTCTCCACTGTTACAGGTTGTAACTCAATCTGCTGTTGGAAGCTAAACTGGAAATGTATTTATGGCAAAGTAAACCTGCTATGTGACTTCATGCATATCATTTAAATAATGTCAATATGTAGTAGTCAGAAGTTTAGTTGCAACTAAACTAATAGCTTCATTTCTGGGAAGATGAATGAGACACTAGAAGTCAAACTTAATTCATTTCTATTTCTGCATTTCAACACAGAAGTTATTATTTTAAATAACGGGAACAAAGTATTTTTCAGAATGCATCCCAGAGGCATTGCAGAAGTGACATTACTTCACTTATTACTATTGTTTTTGTGAGTTCTCTATTGGTACTTTGGCCAATGTTTTCTAGTGGCTCTAGAGAATCCAACTAGTAATTCGTATCATTTAATTATTATTTTTAGTAAAAATACCAAATTTGGTTAAAGTATCACCTAAAAGCAAGAGTTTTTATCAGTGTTTTCATGAATAACTCTGTCAATTTTATTCTTTTTGAGTGCTACGCTGCTTCAACACCAACTGAGTGCAATAAAAGTCCAGTAACACCATGGATAGATCTCAAGCAGAAGTCAGAAAAACCAGCTGCAATAAAAACACAAAAAACGAGAAAGAGGGTCAATTTAAAGAGTGGAAAAATTATTTCTCATAGACATAAAGATTATATTAGCAAATATAAACTCACAAAAAATGTTGTTAGTTTAAGCTAACTTGTCTTCAATAGGATGTTTATTTTATTTTTCGGTCTTTAAACGACGTCTTTAGGACGTCTTCATGTTTGTGAAAGATGTTTCCGTCACACCGGAGAGGAAGAAAAACTGAGCCGTTTCGTGTAACAATTGTAGTGCATGTGCAGGACAGTAGTAGCAAAGAGAGGAAAGACTCCAAAAGTCTTACCGGGGAAAGTTTCTGAATGAGGTCATGGGCCACATGGACCAAATTTTTGTCCTCCTGCATATGTTTCTGGAAACGCCGGCTTTCCTCTTCCTCTAGCAGGTCAAAATCATTGGCTGCATCAAGCAAAGCCTGGATGAGGCCCTTCCAGGAGCGGAGTGCGGGAACCTGAGGGGCCACTGCAGAGCTCACCCCTGTGCCAATCACCAGGACCAGCTCCGGGGCTCGCTTGGTCTTCAGGCTGGGCAGCAGTTTCCTTTGGGGTTAGGCACAGATTCAGTAGTGATGGTTTACCTTTACTAAAGGACTGGCGAAAATTAGGAGAAAAAATTAGCTTCATCTGGAACTTACCGTGGTTTTTTAGCATTTGAGTCTGCATCCTGAGAATCTGCTGCAGGTCGCTTCTCAGTTTTCACAGCCACAACTGAGGCCATTCAGCTGCTGAAAGAAGAAAAACACACATAGCCACGTGTTTCTGAGGGTTTAATAACACAAACAATGACTAGTGTAGCACTAGTGTGCATATTTTAAATGGTCACAAGTGTTTGATTGATGCTATTTGTTTGAATCACAACCTAAAACACATGAGATCAAAAAAAGGAAATGAACTCTGGTACAAAAACAATCAGGTTAAATGTTTCCTTTGTCTAACTCAGTTCCTTCTCGCATCTCACTTTAATAACACAGACTGTTTCACATTTAAGTCGGTAAGTAACATCTTTGAAAATCACTTACAAGGAAATCCGGTTCAGATAAAAACCTTTTAACTTTTCCATATCCAAAGTGTACATGCTGGCAGTATGGAGCCAGTTTATCCATTTCAACATCTAAAATACCAGCTGAAATGTCTTAGTAACAAGTAACACAGACAATACAATAGATAACAACGTATTTACACTTTACTTCTCTGTATGTTCAACTTCACCTAATGTTATTTTACTTACCTTGACACAGGTAAAGCAACACACCTGTGTTAACTTCGGTTAAAGTGGATATCCTTTGATTACGAAGTCGGCGAAATTCGCTCCTGTTTAACTCGGATTAACTGTAAATAATATGGGAATTGATTAGACTAAAAGGTCTTTGAGCTCTTTGATGCTAACCCGACAACTGAACGTCAGACTCTGGACAGTGAATGATGATGAATCACCGAAGACAGACAAACAAATCTCAGCTAACGCGCAACTAGCTAGCGTTTCGCTAACGTTACGGTTACTTGCTAACTTGCGCTAAGATTGTTAACAGAAAGACATTGTCTCGGTATTGCCGGTCATCCTGACAGTAACGTTATCATCTGTGTATTCCTTATTGTTTTGTCTTTTTAAACTAACATGCTGTGGTTTAATGTATCTAAAGAACCGCTATACAGAAAAAAGGTTTCCGAGCCCTGCTGCTGTTATACAGCCATTCAGACCATTGACTGTCTTTCTCTTCAACTTTTCAGAAACCATTGAAGTCGCCGCCTCTGGTGATGTACGTCGGATTTTGTGTTCCCTTCACGTGCAGTCCGAACAAATTGTATCAGACCCCCCCAAAAAAATCATTTGTACATTATTTATATCCAGTAAAACGAATAAAAGTAGAATGAAAACCACTGCAATAGCCGTCTATGCTCATTTCATGATTGTTAATATATCACTGTTAATTATGTCATCACAATTGTATTTTTGACTGCAAGTAATCAACTGGCCTCTGCATTTTAAGCCATGGACAGAGAGATTTACAAGGAGTATTTGAAAGCAGCAAAAGCCCTATTCATACAGTCGACATATTACGCAGATTGCGGCATATTAGAAATAGCGTCACAGTAACTTTGACTTTCATCCGTTAAATGGTTAAATATAACTTATGTAGACCATATTTCAGCGAACAAAATCAAATATAATGGCTGAAAACTTTCTATTTTGTTAAAATCTACAACCCTTGAGAATTAATAAGTATTTTCATTGCCATGTTTGACTTAAGCTGACAGGTAGCGATAACATACAACATCATGGAGTTTCCCAGACGGCCTGTATCCACCTGCAACATCCATGTGTCCTAACTGAAACAGGACCACGTCAGCAGCCCAGCCTCTGGTAGTCATTATTACACTGCCATCTCATGTTTAACATGAAAACTGCACTGGTGGTTATAAAGGCTGGGATGAAAGTTAAGACATCCTTAATGTTTGCCAAGCTTGTTTTCTTCCTTTTTGTGTAAATTTCACAAGAATAATTACATAAAATACTAGTCTTGTGTCAAGTTCTATGTGTTTTTGTTGCACTCTTAAATGAGAAAAACATAGTATTCAGCATGGACCATAAAGACTCAGTACACTTAAAAAACAAACTAATTCTGCTGTAATTAAGACAAATACCAAAAAATATGTACTTGTTCCACAAACTTTCATGTTCATGTTACTTCCATGTCACTGGGAAGTAACAGCTGATACTTTATTAAGGCTAAGCTGTAAGAAGCTAAGCTCACCACAGCATGTGTAGAACCTGACACACGTAACTACACACAAGTTCATATTAAACATTGCTTTAATTCATGACTGAATTAATAGATACATTTCCAGTCTATACAGCAATGCATTCAAACATACAATCAAACGTTAAAAGGCATACCATTGTGTCATTTGTCAACATTCAAAATAATATTTTACTCATTTTTAAATCTCAAATCATGATATAGCATATTACAGCTCTAAGATTTCCCAAAACCAAGGACATAGCTTTGTGCTCATATCAGAACATGAAGAAAGGCATACAAGCTGATTCTGATAAGTAACGCACTCTAATTTGCAATGCTTATTTAAAAAAAGTCAAAACAAAAGCAATTCCAACAGGGAAAAGGTATCCTGATATTCATTTGTTCCCTTTGAGACTCAGCAACAGAACTGTTGGCTATCAGCACGTTTCTATTTCGACTATGACAAAGTGTGATTGGCTGAAAGTCTTCAGTGCAGTTCTCGATGTTTAACCAATTCTACTTACTTTGCAATTTCATTCAAATATTTAAACATTCATTTTGTTGTGGAGACTTTTGGAATTTGTACCATTCATTATTTTCAAAATATTAACTTTTATGCAGGTTTTTCTGCCACTGAAATGAATGGAGTAGCTTCAACTCATTTCTAGCTCTAATGAGAACTCAATGATCAGTAATAGTAAACTCCAATTTAAAGGGTACAAAGGATTAGCAGATGTCTGAACCGGATTTAATTAAATTCTTTGGGGTCTTTTAGAGGGGAAATGATATAAAGTTGCTATAAATACACAGCTGCATTACACTGAAATGGATCCTTCTCTGAAGTTGGTTTTCCCTATCAGAACATTGAGAAGTATAGCCTTGCCCTCCTTCGTCTCCTTCTGAGCCTGCCTGACGATGTCATCTAATCGATCCTCATCTTTCTGTCCCACAAGGTAGCCCTTCCCACCGTAACCATCTGCCACTGTGTGATAATCTGCAAAAATAAGGAAATATATGCAGTTTGGCAGAAAACATTTGATAATACATTATATAAACTGCTAAATAACACTTTGGGATATAAAAATGGGATATAATCTGTGCGCATTTTACATCTGTGCCAAAAAATATACCTGTAAATGCAAGACCGCAGGCCACATTGCTACCAAGGATGGGAACCTGCTCTCTGGATATCTGACTCCAGCAAGCATCGTTTCCCACCACAGCTATAACTGGTGTCTAGGGAACAAAAAAAAGTTCATTTAATGCCAAGGTTATCAAAAGATATCCAAGAATAAAAAACATGCCCATCTCATTATGCACATTTTACATTATTTTGATAAGTAGAAATATCCATTTATCCAGAAAACATCCAGCGTCTGGCTGTGCAAGCATGCGCAGACTCTACCTGACTGACTTATTTTATTTACTCAACTTTGCATTCTTGTTTCACCTGTTTACACATGACAACTGCCACAAACATTTCTAAATAGTATGATACCTTTTTAAAAAGTACTTTTAAAGAACTACACATGTACAAATTAGTTGTTTACATGTAATGTCATTGTTCTAAGTAGATTTTACCTTGTGTCTGGTAAACGTGTCAAACTCTGCAACACTGTACCCCAAGGAGCCATCACCGTAGACGATCCACACCTGAAATTTCATGCAAAATATTGTAGAAGTTTTATATGTAGAGGATTAAAAGTGATGAAAAGATAACACTGCAACTGGAATATAGATGAATGATTGATAAGAGAATCCAATAATAAACTTTCAATGTCATACCTCAGATTCAGGCCGGCAGAGCTTTGCTCCGAGAGCAAAACCTCCTCCAACTCCCAGAGTCCCGAAAGCTCCTACAGAAACCAGGACCAATAGGAATGTTATGACAAAGTAAAGAAAATAAAATGGTAAATCAAATCAAATTGTGCTTTTTAATAGAAATCGTACCTGGATCGAGCCAACGCAGGGGCCCTCTTGGCCTCATTATGTAAGCAGCACTTCCTACAAAATCTCCCCCATCCGCTACAATGATGCTGTCCTCAGCCATCAGCTCATCCACACGGTGGAGAACTTTCAAGGGATTTAGGTGGTGTTCGGTTTTTTCTTCAGCTTTAGCCCTGAAATAGAAAAGTTCAAATGATTTTTTATCAAGACGTTCGCATCCATACTGATTCCAGCATTTGGATACCTGTTTGCATTTTCTCTGGTCAGATCTCCAGCTTTGAGGCTCTGTGGCCATTCCTCTGGGCAGCGATGGCCTTTCAGCCCTTTGGAGAGGCGCTCTAAAAATGAGCCGGCATCACCTACAAAATAAATAAATAAAGTTTTCATACTTCAATGTTTAGGTCTGCATTTCAGTCCAGGCTTTAAAGCAAAAAAGTAATCGCTGTTCAATGAACATAAATGACGATAATGGAAGTCTGTGAACGTACCCTGAATTGCTATAGTTGGTTTCCAAAACATATCAGAGTTTTTCAGGAGCTGGGATTTGTCTCTGTTGATGGCGATGATTTTGCTGCGCCTGTTGAGAACTCTGCCGTAACTCAGCCTGAAGTCGCACACAGTGCCTGGACACACAGCACATGAAATTACCCTCTACTTGTGTTTTAAAGAAAAAAGTAACACTTTAATTTGTTTAATTTCATTAACTAGTGACTTTATTCTCAAAAACCTTACTAAATGACATTACAGTCATTTAGCAGACACTTTTCTCCATAAATTATAGAATTACTATTTATTAACTCGTTACTTTCTAATTTCTGTCGTGCAGCATTTATTAATCAGCTGACAAAGTTATGTTATTGGCATCTTATATTAAAAAGAAACACAAGTAAAATTCATTTAGCGAAACCCAAATATGGATACAGCCAGAGTGATGTTACATGTTGCCGTGTGTGGTTTTTAAAGACATTGCACCACAATGTGCGATACGAACTCGACACCAACAGCTTGTAAACATAAACAGGAACATTTCCTGCATTGCTGTCAGACATAAGTCCATCAGAGACTTTAGAGACACATATTGACATATAGATAGTAAAGTTTTATGCCTGACCTGCCAAGAGAACCAAGTCGGCTTCCTTTAAAGCATCTCGTCTATTCTGTCGGATGTGAATGGGGCTGTCTTTACCCAGCATGCCACGGGACATGCCTCCAAGAAAGCAGGGTATACCCAGATCCTCCAAAGCCCTCCTAACATTGAGAAAAAGATATAGCAATGTAATAATCCAACATAAAATCACAATGAAATAACCAACTATGGATTTTAATCTCAGACTAAAACCGCTTTAGGTTGAGATTAACTCAAACTCAGTATTGATTCAGCAAATAGATTCTCAGCAGATGGCAGAAATGATTTGCTGACAAGTTCATTTAACATTATTGATGCAACATATTAGAAAGTTAATGTAGTTAGCGCGAATTTCAACGCATTGTCAGTCAATAAAACAATTTCAATTTCACTCAAGGACTTTATTCCAGGATCATTTTAGGGATTCATGCACCTCTAGAGAATAAAGTTAAAGGTTTCTGTGCAGACGGTATACTGTGCAGGTATTAACGTATTTAGCTTAAAACTTGACCCAATAAACCCTGCTCTGACAGCATTCTCTCTGATCTTAGTTGGAAAAACATTGTTGAGATTTCTATTATACTCTATTCAGACAACCTGCTCTTCTTATGTGCATTTTCTGTCCCAAACTACACAAAATGCTCTTTTGCTTCTGACTGCAGGTTTAGGTGTTCAGCGAGGCTCTGATACTACCCCAAACAGTTAACCTGGAACATGTCTTGATTAGAGAATAAAACTTTGTCTATATAATGTTGTACTTCTAACGTCTCGTATGAGTGTCTGTCCCCACATTACCGTCATCTTTACCACCGTTTCCATTCTCCTATCAACACAGATTTAGATACAAACAGAAAAACACATTGGGGGACGGAGACGTCCCTAATCATCAATAAACACGAAAAGAGTAAAAAGTGACAGAACAATTAAAAATGACAGGTTTTTCTTTACCTTATGTCATCAGCTGGTGTCGGAGGTAGCGTTGCTTGGCTTCCCAGAAGAATCACTGGTTTCTTGGCTCGGCTAACAAGCTCTATGCATCCTTGTAACTTGTTTGTATTGAGAGAGAAATACAGTAAACAAAAACTTGTTTATAACTTTTAATAATTAGCTAATAAGGATACCAAAAAGTATTGCAATTATCAATAAAAAGTAAAAAAAAAAAAAAAAAAACAGGAGTTTTAAACTAAACACAGAAATTACCTGATCATCTGTGGCTTGAGGTATGTGAACAGGAAGTGGGGAAACATCTCTCGTTTCCCAGGCTCCAGCAAAAAGGTTAATTAGGTGATTATTGAGGTACCTTAAATGACATCAAACGGACACTGAGTAACTACATCAGGAGTACCTACATCCAGCAATTGAGCTCTTTTATCCTGCAACTTTTAGACGCATCTTCTTCCACCACAAATGAATCTGAATTCCTTCATGCGTGCCCTTCAGCTCTGCAGAGTCCTGCTAACGAGAGCTTCATCAGACTCAGGTGTGCTAGAGATGTGTTGCATCTATAAGTTACAGGATGGTGAATCTCAAAGAGCAGATTCAGACACCCCCCCGCTCTACTTCTCCCATCGTCACACCGTTTACCTCATTCTATTATTTTCATTATACATTAGAAAAAAAACACACTATGCAACCCACCATGACACAATCTTTCCCATCAGGCCTTTGGGAGGGTTCTTAACAGCAAACTCTTTGGACACCAGGTGGTAGGGATACAGTGTGTCAATGGGGAACTCTATGAAAACAGGACCAGGTGTTCCTGACTGAGCGATGGCAAGGGCCTTTCTAACCGTAGGCACAATCTCCCTTACTGTCCTGATGGAGGCACAGAACTTACACAGCGGCTTGAAGAGGGACATCTGGTCTATGTCCTGCAGTGCTCCTCTGCCCTGTGCCACAAACACATTTAGGTATGTCCGTTTATAGATGCACCACATGTGGCAAAACAATGACATGCATTTGTGAACTGCATGATTTTCTTCTGTTTCTTATGTTTTATCTGTATTCACATCCCATTTAAATTAGTATTTGAATAAAATTCACCTGCAGTAGTGTACCAGCAGCTCCCCCCAAGAGCAGCAATGGTGATTCAGCCATTTGAGCATTCTTTACTGCAGTCACTGTGTTAGTCAGACCAGGGCCAGCAGTCACTGCTGCTACACCAACAGTGCCTGGTGCAGAGAGCAACATAACCATCAGCTTGCACCAAGATGTTTGAAATGTTAAAATATTTAAAACAAATGGTTTACAAGTATGTTTACACGTAAGCAACCTATTTTGCCTGTGTGGAGAAATCTTTACTGAGACATGCGTTAATAAAAGTTGCAAAACCCACCGACATGTGTCGATATCAGTTGTGCTACGGTAATCTTTTATGTAACTGGAGTCTGCACCTGAGAGTCTGGCCACAGCGTCTGCAGCGAAGACGGCAGTAGCCTCGTGTCTGGTGTCCACGATACGGATGCCCACCTTCTCGCAAGCCACGAGGATGGGCGAGATGTGCCCACCAACAAGGGTGAAAAGGAACTTGATGCCATGTGCACGGAGGACCTCTGCCACACTCTCGCCACCATGTCTAGGGCTCTTTATCTCAGTCTGGAACCAAGAAATGAAGATAAAGGAGTTTAAGGGAAAAGATCAGCAGTTATTATTGCTTTATTGAGTAAAAATCAACAATTGCATACTGTAGAAAAAGCTGTCTCAGATAAACAGCTACTGGAGAATTATAGCTCCTGACATTGTCTTACTATATCTTCACTTTTTTATTTTAACTGCATATTGTTCAGGCTTGCAGCAGTGCACTTTGGCTTCATGTTATCTCACCAACAATCACCGATTTGATAGTATTTCTGCAAAGTTTACGTAGATGGAAATCAGCATAAACTGCCACCTGTGTTAGCTATGAAACCACAGGTGACCCAATGTGTATTTACACTGACTATAATGCCACGGAGTTAGTTGAAAAGAGACACACATGTTGACAAAGGTTCTCATTATAATGGTGACTTGTCCTGCTTACCTTGTGAAACACCTGGTAGAATAAACCAAGTTTGTAGGCAGCAAACATCAGCCCGACTACTGCAGCGCAAGCAGAACATCCCAGAACAGTGCCAATGCATCCAAATAACTCCATGTCGCGATAACAAAGCAAAAGCTTGAACGTAAAAGTGATAAAAGTTAAGTGAACGCAATTTTAGTTCAGCTGCTCACTCGTACAGGCTATGCTAATATGTTGTGGAGCCGTGCACATAACTACCATGGAGACATTCAAAAAGTGAAATCTTGCATGAACATTAACTACATAAGCGTTTCATGTTTAGTCACAAAGGAAAAGCGTTCAAGGACATTCCGTCGACTCTAAAACAAGCCCAAATAACCCTGCGCTCTTTCTGCGATAGCACTTGCGACACCGGAACATCACAAATGATAGGCTGGAAATGCACAGGTCAAGCTAGCAGAAACTTTAAGCTGATTTCCGGAAGTGTATTTTCAGTATAAAAGCCATCTAGGAACAAATCTTAGTTAAAACACGTCTTTGTGAAATATATCGTCCAAACAACGTATAAATGGTCACAAAAAGTTGTTAATATGTTTTAACCTTTCGCCTATTTATTTTCATAATAAGAACAAACATAATGAACATATACCCTTATTGAAATATGTAAACAGATATTTCCGGTTTCCGCTGCGTCGTCCAAAGTTAAAAAATGTGTTTTATTTGCCATTTAAATGAGTGTAAACTTGTCACTGCACACTGAAATATAATGGACACAAAAACAGACATGTGACTGTGTGTGAGCTGTATACTGTTCAGTTCACGTAAGAAAAGCGTATCTTTCTGGTAACTGACAAGCCTTTAGTCCAACGATGTACGTCTGAAGGTGTTTTTGATGAAAGTTTGTCTGAACACAGAGCAAAGTTCATCTTGAAATGTTGCACATCAAATAAAAAAGTTGAATTCTGTTGCAACGTATGGTTTGTAGACATACAGATGTGGAATAAACAGCTGAAACATTTGGCTAAATACCTAAATTAAAATAACCAAAGAGAAAACACAAACACCATTTGAAAACAGCTATTAAAAATTTCAATAACTGGTTACAATTTTGAACATAAAAAAAAAGTTTAAAGCAGGCTAAATGTCACAAGTAATAAACAATCCGTACTTAATGTGTATAGAAATGTGTGAGTGGTAAACACCAAGTCTGAACTCTTTATTTATAAAAGTGTGCAAAAGGGAAGTTTGTAAACATCAACAGTCTTTCCATGATCAGGATTTTCAGCAAAAAATATTTTGGTATCAAGTCGTTGCTCCTCAAAAACAGTGATCTGAAGTGGAACAGAAAGATACAAATCATTTTACACACAGATTTCTTCAAAAAAGTGCTTTTCGAATATCCCCAAACTAATCATATCTACAGTTTGGAGACTGCACCTGATTTTCTCCACTTTTGAGCCAAGTTCCTGGGAGATAGAGGAAATGCTGGGGACCGATGAACCAGTAACGGCCCAGGTTCCGCCCATTAACAAATACAACTCCTTTACTCCAGCCCTGTGGACAAACACAGCATTTACAATCAAGATTGTGAGACTGAAAACAAATATTTTACGGAATAAAAAATGATAAATGACACCATATTTCATTGGGCCTGGACACTGGCTCAATTACAACAAGTAAATAAGGAAGACAAGGCTTTACAAATGAAATGTTTAGATCTAACAAGTGAACTTTTTACTATGCTATTTAATTACTCAAGGATATAGAATATTGTCCAAAAACTGTTTATTTTCTAGCTTATATAGTTGCATTCAATCAGCCAGTTCAAAGAAGCTGTTATATTTACAGGAAGTTTGATGAAGGTGTCTTTGGGTGGGCCATCTACACAGAGTCTGGTCTGGACAAATGCTGGGACAGACGTTGACTTGAAGTCAGTTTTCCACTGATTAGAATTTGTTAATCTAAAACAAGACGGACATTTATTCAGATTACACACTGTAATTGCAGTTTTCATTCATGCATTTTAACATAACTTGGCCCATGAGCAAAAACAAATGTATGGATCCAGATATTAACCCTACAGTCTTAATAAATAAAAGCCCAAAATCAAGGTGCACATCAATATAATCTATTCTAAAAGAAATTAAAGGTTAGTGGGTTCTAGGAAACAGCTTCTGTACAACATATAAAAAAATTTGCATTCATTATCAAACCTTTTTATAAAGTTCGGCTTCAGATCTAAACAGAAGATTGTGAATCCTCTCAGGGGTGTATGGTTCAACTCAACATCTCCCACTATACCTGTAACATATGACATGTAACAACATGTAATACAGAGTAATGAGAAGAGCATATAATCATAGGCTGTTGGAGTGATTTAAGCTACGTATTTTGGTACAGGGATACATCAACAACCTGCAGGATAGCAACCTTTCAAGGACTGACTTTGAACAGACACCCTGGTATAGATCAATAACACTGGTATGGATGACTGCAGTATTTATAAACTGGTATAAATAGGCCACCAAAGATCATATAATGCATAAATACCTTTGCGCTGTTCATCAAGAGCTTTTCCATAATTCACTCTTCCGCAGTTCTCCACAAGTAAGCCAAGTGTCCTTTCTCCCTGTGATGTAGAAAACACTGTTACTTAGATTTATTACTTGAAAGCTCAGCATACATAAAAGCTTGATTGAATAGGAAATAAAAAAATAAAAACACCAGGGAAATATATTGTGTTAACACAGAGCAGAAAATGTAAGTAAAAGGATGCAATTTGATTTAAAAAAAATTCTAAATCTGTTTCACTATGAAATAACAAAAATAAATTGTGCAACCTAAGTTTAAAAAAACTGGGATGCTGAATAAAATATAAATAAAATCAAAATATGGAAATGTATAAATCTGATTTTTTTATGACAACAGAACATAAGTATATTGAGTATGAAAGGTGAGACATTTCAATATTTCATGAAAGATATGTGACAACAATTTAAAAAAAGGGGAAAGGGGTGAGGGCGAGAAAGGGCTGGAGAAGTAAGTTGTCCTAAAAATGCCTAATAAACATGTTCATTATTTTACTATGCAAACAGTCTTTGACATAAGGTATAAAACAAGCACCTTACATGTCCATCAATGAATTTTTTTTTTTAAATATTGTTGTTGCGGCCGATAATATTTAAAAATAACAATAAATAAGTTTAAGATTATTCAATTCTGTACAAAATAATGAACCATATCAGCATTAGCTTTCTGCTATTGTTTTTTAAATGTCTGCAAAGTGGATTTTCTGATTAAATTAAATGAATGATTATGAAATTATAATTAATGATAATGGAATTAAAATTAATCACTGGCCTGATTACATAATTAATAAATTATTTAACAATGCATCCTTTATGAATTACTTCAGATTTGCAAGTATTCCGTACTGCTTTTCAGGAATCTTTACCTGAAGTGGTGAAGCAATTTCAGTTTGATTTTCAGAGTGGCAAAAGACCTCACAATGTGCTGCCTCATTATCACTGTCATATCATGCCTAAATAAAAATTCCCACTAAAAAATATTGGTTGCTAATATTGATCCAGTTTTATTTATTGGACCAATTTTGAAAAATAGACAAATATCTGCTACTGATGTTAATGCTGCTATATGATGAATTCCTAATATATTGTAGATAATTGTATCAAAGGTAATTGTCAAGAAGCAGGTAGGTGGTGGACCCAAATGCAGGTGAGGACATGAAGCAGGAGGCAGCCAGGGTGAAGATTAACAGATTTATTAACCAAAACTGATGCACTGTGACTAACGGACTAACTGAAGTACTGAAGTAATGATCCCGCAACTAAACAGACAAACCAAGGAACTTAAATACATATGAAACAAGTGACAGAAAACAATAGGGACAGGTGAACACAATTACCAAAATCAACCCCCAGGTGAAGCTAATAAACAAATACATGAAGCTCAACAGAAACCAACGGGCAAAACAGGAAGAACTACAAAATAAAACAGGAAACCAACGCAACTAACCCAAAATCCTAACAGACAGAGCAAATCCATCTTTTACATCTCCAAAATCAAAGAGACATGCTGATAAACATAAAAGATAAAAGATTAAAATAAAACATCTAACTTTCATTCATAAGTATGTTTTATCTAAACCATATATCAGAATAGTCTCTGCTAGTTGTTTCTGCTACAACATTGTAGTAGATAGTAATAGACAATAATTACATGCTGGAAATGTTTACAAGTAAAAGTAATATGTAAGTTAGGTAAGCTGTGTCTTTTTTGTGATATTAATAAACAAGCAATGTTCATGATGCAGAGAAGTCAATTGGTGATGATCATGCAGGTGGAAGATCTCCATTGTTTTCATTCTTTGTGTTTGTTTGTACATTCTCAGGTCTCTGAGGCTTTACAGAAAACACAAAGATACTCTAGTTAGTTGCTCACAAAGTATGTGAGCCCTTAGATATAATTAATATGTTTATGTCATCATTTTATGTAAAATTTTAAATGATGAACTTAAAATAAATACATTATGGTTATTTGCTTTATTTATGTAAAATAATTGATTTCACCTATTTGTTCAAACAGTCGATAACCTTCTTCCTGTGTGGATCATTTTGATTGTTGTAGCCCTCATTGTTAATCCATTTGATGGTCCTGTAATCTTGTTGTGACATGACATCTTTGTGTTGAAGGTGATTGAACCAGCAGTCAACCATCTCTTCACTGTATTTAGGAAAACTCTTTTCATACACATGAAGCTTGTATTCCAAGTCACGGTTGTTCTTAAAGTCCGTAAAGCCCTTGTTGGGATCCAACCTGAATCTTGGCATTGAACCAAAGATTATCAGTTTGAATGTGCCGACAACATCGTCTCTGCTTATAGTTTCAGCTACCAACTCTCTGTACTTTTCTGATCTTGAACTGGGAAATTCACAGTGTATTTCAGTGGAAACGTCAACAGTTGGAAGTTTGAGGCTGTGATTTTTCTTCACATTAGGAATCAGATTCTTATCCAAAGGAGTTGAGTTTGTTGCCACTTCATGCATGGCATTTGCTAATTTGCTGTTCTGGTTTAACTTTATAGCATCTGCTATAGAGCTGACAGCATCAATGAACTTCTTCCTTTTCCTTTTTAGATTTTGATGTATCATTGTTTTGTATTTTGTTGTTTTTCCCAACCTTTTCCTTAAAATGGTCTTTTTGTTTAATTTGTAGTGGTCCAGTTCCTGCCAAATACCAGTCTCTTCCTCTGATGTGTTCAGTCTACTCTTTGCACTTGATGAAATGCTCCTGGGTTTCTGACCTGTCACTCTCCACATCTCAAAGGTGTTTTGCTTCCAAGATGATACTTTCTTCACTTGCTTTTGGTTTCACACCTCGTGCAAAAGCATGAAACAGACAGCTATTATCTTTGCTGTCTATCTGTACTGTCCTGTTGATGCAAACATCATAATGGCCATTGGGGTGTTGGGAACTCTTTGGTCTGTAGATCAGTGTCACAGTTTGAGAGCTTGGTTTCATGTTTGGATTAATCTGCTACATTTTTGCTTAGTCTGCCATGTTTATCCTATGTTAGAATGACAACCTTGGTACCAGTGGCCTCTGACAAGACTCTAATATCCAGGATGGTCCCCACAGTCTTGGGGTTCTTGATCTTTTCAGCATGCGATCTTGAGTGTTTTCCATCTGTTCCCAGTTTAGAACTCTGATTTACTGGCATGTACGAAATGTATGTGTTATTCTTTCCAGCTGTGAGTTTTTCATATGTCCTGTCAGTATTTAAGCTGATTCTTACATTTTTTGAAGGAAACCATTTATTTTATGTTGACAACGAGACGTAATGTGACTGGTGAACTTTTGATGGAAAACTTCCACCAAAGCATCTGCTACTGAAGCACTAATGACATTGGTTAAGTCCTCCTTGAATGTCTTTAACATTCAAATTTCTGAGTCAGTTAGCTCATTTATCTTCACTTTGTTTGAAAAGCTTTTTTCTTCATTAAATTTGTTCAGGTTTTCATGAAAAGTTGAGAAGAATTTGCTGGAGAGGTCATGTGCTACTTAATAGCGTCTCCTGCTAGAATTAAGTAGTTTGTAGCTTGTATGATTGTTAGAATGAGTTTCACTTTTCCTTTGGCTTCAGCTTTAGCTGCATCAGTTACTTTTTTTAAGGGCTGAGTTAATCTTGTTTTGCCAGCTGAGATCTTGATAGAATGCTGTAGTGCAATTTCGGATACATTTTGAAAAAGGCCAAAAGTTCACGTCTCCTGTCTTTGTCCTCCAGGAGATCATGGAGTTGATTAAAATCTTTACTGTGTGAAAGGATAATGGAGTCCACAAAGTTATTCAAAGGCTCCTTTTCCATGTTGGATTTCACATAATCGACTATTCCTTTCTTCACCTCATGATTGATGCTGTGCAGAATATCATCCAGAATTTTCTCCTCTGCTTTCCCAAACCCATACATAATAACTCCACTACTTTTTTAGTAGCATGTTTTGCATCATTCTTCATATTTATCTTTGTGACAACACTTAAAGTGTCTTTAGTATGTCTGGAGAAAAACTTTGGTAGTGCTTTTAGCTTTTTCCCCAAACCTTTGATTAGCATTTTGCAAATTTTGAAGCCCTTTGACACCAGCTTCCCAACTCCAAATGTCAAAATGACTATGCCAATGGAAATGGCTTTGTCTATAGCCCAGGATTTCCAGCTGAACTCTCCTGTCACCATGGCCTCTATGTCATGGATGCAGTCCGATACTCCTTCAGTGATCAGCCCGATGCCAATTTGAGCTACTGCACCAAATGTGAATGCAGTGATCAATGCTCCTCCAATAATTTGCAAAAGTCCAAGACAGAACATCAGCAGACCTTCCCAACAACATCAAGGCTTCTCTTCCACAGCAAACACATATTTCAGACCTCAATCGTAGAGGATGAAGGCTTCCTCGTTTTTTATCATGATTTGGCATGGCATTGGCTGAAATCCTGCTGCATGTGGTCAGTGGACATGATGGTCTGAGCAGATCCAGGTTTACCTTTGCGGGCTGTTCGACCAAAAGCCTGGAGTTCTACTCTTGTGTTCTCGGAGAGGACAGGATTACAAATAGTCCTCCATTATTTTTCACTTGTTTTGAAACTTTAATGTCTGTGTTGCGTCCAGCAAGGTTTGTCGCAACAATAACATCCCCAGGAAGCGGCTCCTTTTCTATTTTGCTCAAACTATCATTGTCACTGTGGCAGTAGAGATTGATTTCACCTGGGATGCTGCTTTTCAGCTCTTCATAGATCTCTTTGGCTTTGTTGATTGTCTCACAAATTACAAGGGCCGCTCTTCCATCTCTGTATGGATTTGTAGAAATTTCAGCCATGACCACACGTTTTATTTCAGACTTCCAGTCTTTTGAGGAATTTTTCACAATACCACAATGCTGATTTTCTTTTTGTTGTTTGTACATGGTATGTATTGAATTTGTTTAGAAAAGAACTCTGCAGTTGACTTTACGATAATTTCTTCAGTCATAGAGAGCACAGCACAAGCTATCTTCCAGGACAAGAAACTTCAATTCTGGTTCTTGTAAGGGCTGATTTTTCTGAGACAGAGCAATCATATACTACTTATGATATACTACTACTATTACTATACTACTTTGACTATTAATCCAGAGCCACACTCCCTCTCGACAGTTACGCTCAGTCAGTGAAAGACGCCTAGCACTACCATCACTACGTGGGGCTAAATCACAA
>JBAMHX010000010.1:24113263-24130172 GCA_037177515.1 Pseudomugil tenellus
CAGAAAGCAACGGGCAAAACAGGAAGAACTACAAAATAAAACAGGAAACCAACGCAACTAACCCAAAACCCTAACAGGAATTGGGAGACATATTGGTTGACTTTGATCTTTTGGCCTTTTTTTCCACTACAAAAAGGCATTGGAGCACCAGGTAGCTGAACTGGCTGAATGCGTTATGGGTTTTGCAAAGCTTTAAGTTCTCCTCGTAGAATGCTAAGATTTGATTCATTGATTTGATTTGTTGGGCATCCAAGAATGGAGATAAAAGCTACAATTTGCACTTGCAATTTGCTGCAATCGTGTAAAGAAGAGGCCATATCAAAGCATTATAGAGAATTGGTGTTGTGTTCTCCTTACCAATTCAAGTTCAAGTAAAACAGACTTTGTCAAAGTGTGAAACTGTTTGCAGTCAGAAACTGAAGGCTCTCTGTGAAACTCACTGCTTCTCAAGAGGATGTACGATGTAGCAATAAATAAGAATATGTATGATTCCTTTAAAACACCCTTTTTATTAGGAAAATGCTTTGCATATTTCAGAAATGCAACACTAAACCACGTACTGCATTTTGAGCAAAAGTAAACATGACCAATATAAAAAGTCCCGAAGCTTCCAGAGGATTAGGGGTGTGTTTGATAGGATGACATAGACATATAAAATACCTTGGCATCAGGAAGCTCAACCTCATGAGTCTTGTAGTCCAAACAACCAACACATTGTCTATCCACAAAAACCTGGATAACATCAACAGGAACAATGAGAGGTTCATGTGTATTTACATGCACAAAAAGGATGTGTGTCTTGAAATATGTGTGTCCTCACCAAAGCTCTGTCTCTGATGTTGTTTCTGGAGTTCAGGGTCCCTCCACTTGTGATTGTGGTCTCATACAGTGTATAACCATATGACTGACCATTGTTGTTGTTGACTGGGAGGTTCTCCATGTTCACTGGCCTTTCTGACCTGTACGGCTGCATGATAGACCGTTTGCTTATGAGGCACACTAAAGCTTTACTTCCTGAAGTGACCATATATTCACCTGCTTAGCTATTAGTCATTACATCTTCTGTTTTCTAGATTCTATAATCAGCTGTCATACCATACAAGAGCTTGCCATCTGTAGTTTACCTTGTCTGCAAACTGCAAGCTGTCCCACAGGGAAAGGTGCTGCTGCATGAAAACAGGCTCGTAAGCTTTCCTCTCCTGAGGAGTGGGTACTTCAGGGAGAGGCTCAGCTGGAAAACAGTTAGCAAAATGTTTAATCAAGGATACTGGTAATTACGCATCAATTAGCTTTCTCGATAATGAAGACAAAATTATCTTTATGTGCACATCTGTTCTCATAGAATCACAACACAAGGATGCTAGAGACCTTACAGTGGTACTGGCTGAATAAATTCCTCAAGAGCTGGTATTTTGTGGTGCAGTCTCCAGCTTCAGATAACGGAGCGTCGTAATCTGGCAAAAAAAAAAGAAAAGAAAAAGTATCAACAAACCAGCACTGACCAATGAATCTGAAAGTAAGTTTTTCTGGTTTCTAAAACTAACTATCTTATCAGTTCCTGTCGTACCATAACTTGTGACCTGAGGTTTGTAGGTTCCAAAGTCCATTGCTCCATTCATGAAGCCAAAGTTGGTTCCCCCATGGAACATGTACAGGTTAATGGAAACACCTCGCTCTAGTATCTCAGACACCACAGCTAGCATATCTGTTAGGAGGCAGAGTTTTGATCAATTTTGACTCATCACATAGATAAACAGGTTAAGTAAGGGATAATGCTTATAATATCCCGCTTATATCATGATCAGTCATGAAAGAAAGAAATAATGAATCAAATTTTAATGTGTTAATGTGGTTTTTACCATTGAAATTGTACATTCTTTACTAGTGGCTGAGTAGATAAATTAGCATATGTCGCGACACGTTACCAAAGTAACTGGCTATGGCAACTGAACCTGCAACTGAAATAATGTATGTTAACCTTTTATATATCATTATGTTTACATCTTGAATTTCCTTCCGTGGATTAATAAAGTATCTGTTATTATATGTTTTGAGTTCATGTTCCCATGGTTACCAACTAGCATTTGAGCCAGTGCAATGATTTAAAACAATAAGGGTATCTCAATCATTATTACGATTATTTGTTTTTTACCATCAAAGCTGTAAGTTTCTCGTAAGAAGTGACTGAGCGGACTGTCTGTTGTTGTAACAATGTAAAGCGTTGCCAAGGTCATCTCAGTCAGCCGTTTAATTTGGAACAATGAGGCTATTTGATCAGAACATCTTTTATCGATGTCCATTATCTGAAAATAATGGACACCTAGCAGCCAATCAGAATCAAGTATTCACCTGGACCAAGGTATAATAAGTGTTACAGTAATGCTCTTCTCAGTTAAAGAAAATGTGGGATGCAGTTGAGCAGCTTATATTCACAAATAAACAGTCTGTTGTGAACATTGAACATCGTTTTAGCGTTTCTGTACCTTCGGCGTGGAACACATGATGATTCCCTCCCCAGACGTCAAACCACCCAGACCAATACTCCATCACCATTATAGGTTTCTGGGGCTTCATTGAACACAAAAACAGCTAATTAATACATGTTACACACTACTGATTTAGATAAAAATGGCAAAACTCTATGTCTTTATTGTTTTGTTGTTTTGGTCATCAGGTTCCATTAAAAGATCAGTGGCTTTTGCAGGAGTGAATAACTGTGTTGGGCAAAAATTCTTCCGGAGCTTGTATTACACAATCTTTCTAAGATTCACAGCAGAAAAAAAATCACAAGCTGTTTTACCTGTATTACAGGAGGTTTCGGACTGCTGTTTCTGATTTATAGAAACTTTGTAAACATTATTCTGCCTGACAGCAACAGCATGGGCCCTTTCTTCCTCTTTCCATGATAAAATGTTTGCAGAATAATTAGCATGCTGTGCTCCTTGTAGCAGTATTCTCTCCTGGCATATCAAACATACTATCTGATACTATCTGATACTTATAACACCATCTTAAGAAAAAAACATGGGGTGGGTTGTAGTTCCTGTGATTATGCTAGCTTACTAGCCTTGTGAAAAGGGGCTGAATCATTAGGCCTTTTCCATAGTATCTACTCGCCCCCGCACGCCTAAACTTTAAGAGTGTTTCCACTATACATAATGCGTCCCAAGCCGATGCTATTTTGTACCTGCTTGCTTGAGGTTCCAAGCAGGCCGACCTGACACGAAATTTGATCTCCACCTGGCTGGTGGTCATTGATTGGCCTGATTGAAGTGATGTCACTGAACAGCGACTCCCGAACACAGTCTGTGTCCCACCTGGATTTAATACCACTGGGAAATGTGTTATTATTGTTAGCACACAAGCTAGTAGAAGAAGATAAGGGCATTGCAAAAATTCCCCCCTGGACCCATGAAGAGGTGAAAACTTTTTTTATTTGGTTTTGGTAGATACCACAAGCTTGATGGAGCCACAAGAAATGAAAGTCCATCAAGCATGGTCACGAGCCTCAAAGCAGTGCCATGAAAAATAATTTAAAAAAACGCTTAAAAGTGACTGTGCCTTAACGAACTACTACAGCAGTATCGTTAATGTAAGGACTGGCGGTGGTTTGCTCAAATGGACGCCATTTATAGACTGAGGCCGCCAGCAACAGAGAGTGTCCTACATACAGCCATAGTCCCAACATAGACTGTGTACTGTGTTGCCATCAAGTAAAATATAAGTCTAGTAATTATTTCTTAAAAATGTGTAAGTATTTATTTATTTTCTCATTCATATATGTTATTTCTGGTTTATATATTTTCGTTTCAGAATGTTGGAGGCTGGATTGAGAAGCACAGGCTTCTTCTCATTTCACACTGTTTTTTCATTCAGGCACATTCTTGCACATTGCATTTTGAGCACTCATGCTGTATTCCATGTTAAGGAACTACTACCTCATAACTAAGACTGTGATTAGTGCATATTGAATAGCAATGAAAGCTGGCAGCTGGTGCATCAATGTGGCAAAACTAAGATGAAAACATTTAAATAAATATCCAAGTATGCTTAATGTCACTTTTGAAGTTTTTGGAGTTGAACAGAAATCCTAAAACTATTTTTTGTGGTGAGGTACAAAGCAGCTTATTGTCGGTCTTACATTTCATTATCCCTTTTGTTACAATGACAAATACAGGTACAGATTAATGTGAATGGTATCTATGGAGGTAACCATGAAACCAGAGGTAGACGTTATTATTGCAAAATGTTTCAGAACCCCTCTACAAACTGAATGTATCATAATGAATTATATTTATGTTGCCCTTTATTGCAGGTGGCACTCAAAGTGCTTACATTCGATCAATTAATCATCCACTCCACATGATGGCAGACAGGCGAAAACATGGCTGGCAACCTAAGACCTTTACGACCACCACCAAAACAATCATACGCCAGCGAAGGCAACATTGGAGGCAAGGCTGGTGAAGCATTTACTGAAGGACACAACAAAAAGCAACTGAAGTAGAAGGATTTGACCTGCTCTACTACTTCAACTATTCACCCAATTTTTTTGCAAAAAAACAAACAAAAAAAAAAAACAGGATTAATTTAATTTTAAATTAAATTTTTGCATGTGGTGTAAATACACTAGTAGAGAAGCCAGATCAACAACCTTTTCTATTTTTTTCTGCATTTTTTACAACTATCCACACTGTTTCACAAATGTATGTAAATCCAATATGAGTAATAAACATAATTTACATGCAGAATGGTTCACTATGTCACTATTTTGGGACATCTTGCTTTAGTTTGAAGAACTAGGAAAATAAGTGTCCTTGCCTTTTGTCCCCATGACCTGAATGTCTGAGAGCGTACATAATTGTTCTTACAGATAAGAACCAACACCAAACTGCTACAATAATTTCAGAGCACTCATTACTCATACCTACCTGCATATCAGCTAAGTGCTGAATCGCTCCAAACGACAGTCTCTGAAGATTTATTGTTCTTAGAACTGGAATGAGAAAGATATGAACTTATTAAGCACAATTTAAAAAAAAGCAAGACAAAGATTAATTAACGTCAGTGAAAAGCAAATTGCAGAATTTCCCTTTGGTCTCTTTTTATGTCCTTATTACCTCCCTCAGTTCCTCCATATCTCAAGCCTTCCCAGTTGTCTGAAGTAAGCAGGAGCTCGTTGATCCCTCTGGACTGGAGACACTGCAGTGAAAACAAATGTTCAAGCAGGACGCTGATCAAATTACATCAAAATAAAATAGTTTCAATGCCAAAGAAAGACAAAGGAGCTCACATTCTTTATAAATGGCATGTACTCCTCATCTTTAGCATATGAGCCATACTCGTTTTCGACTTGGACTGCGATGATTGGACCTCCCTCTTCAAACTAAGAAACATTTAGGGAGACTGTAAAGAAGTTTTCAAACACTTTATGTTATGATTAATGATGTGAACTTACCATCAGCGGTTTGACAACCAAGATAAGTCTGTCAAAGTACAAGTTGACAGCATTTACAAATCCAGGATAAGTTGTCCTCAGCTGCATGTTTTCATCTTGCAGCAACCAGCTAAAAAACAGCGAAACAGAAGAACACCATTGTTGGCTCATTGCTTATTTGGTTCAATTGAATTCAAACCAATTTATTTATCCTCAAATATGGCCATTCCTAAGGAACACCTACTTGTGATCAGTCAGTATCCACTTACTCACTCATTTCTACTGTAACTCATTCAAATCCTCATGATTTCCTTGTGAGTTTATGACCTTAACTAATCCTTCAACTGCACTGTTTGCTTCTGAATTCCCAACCCTCACTATGCCCTCACTTGTCAAGTTGCCTTGTGAACTCATCACCTCACATTTGTCTAATGAACCTCACATTTTACATTATACTTGTATTGTCATTAATCTGCTTATCAAAGCAGATGAGAGAGCACAAAAAAGACAGACAAAACCAACATGTGACATAACAAGCAAGTGATGTTACCTTGGTAAACCACCCAAATCCCATTCAGCACATATGTAAGGCCCAGGTCGCAGGATCACCCAGAGTCCCACCTCAGACGCTAAGCTGATATAAGCCCTATGAAAGACACGTTTTCCTATTTAAACCACTTCTGAGGTTGTTTCAAATGTTTATTGGGTCCATGTAAGTGATGATGACCTTACTTGAGGTCCAGCTGATCTAGAAAGTTGAAAACGCCTCTCTCGGGCTCATGCAGGTTCCATGGCACGTATCTAAAATAGGAAACCAAGGATTTGATACCAGCAATGCCGAGGGGCTTTTCATTTTGTTTTAGAGGCCTGATACTAGAGGCTTTTTTGTTTTGTTTTGTCTAGTAAAAGAACACTGAGAATCCTCTGATTACGCCAGACATAATATGGAGTAAAGACCTACGTTGTGAGAGTATTAAGACCACAGGCCTTCATCTTCAAGAGCCGATCCCTCCAGTAGGGCTTGGGGACACGGAAATAATGGATGGAGCCTCCCAGGATACGGAAAGGCCTCCCATCTAGAGTGAATTGTGATGAATTGGCCCTCAGACCTTCTGGATGGCTCATTGTTCTAATTTCAATGGGTAGAAACAATTACTTAAAACTGAACATGAAAATAATACATCAGTTGAAGCAGGTTGTACAGCATGTCACAGCAAAATTATCAAAATGATTAAACAGCAACAAGTTATACATCTGAAATGTATTACGATAAAAAAAAAAAAAATGGGTATCACAAAATACAAAGGTTGTAAATAAAACATTTCAAGGCAAACTCTTACCAAGCTTTTACATGGATGTCTGAAATATTGGAGAAAATCCAGATTACACTGAAAACACTGTGACTGCTGCCCCTTGATGCTGAGCCTACTAGAAAGCAAGTGAGGGTCAGATGGTGCTGGGAGCCCTCAAACACTGAGAATAAGGGAAACTATTGTTATTTCAGAACAACAATGCAACACATCTCTCTCTCTTTCTCTCGTTGTCTCTCTCCCCCACTCGCAACATGGAAGCATGATATTTTCCAGCTATGTAGCCTGATGAAACTGTTTTCAGAAGGAATCCACTTATGTCCTTGGCTGTTTCTAAATGTAACCAGATGTGATTATGTTACGGTGATCATAGATTATACGATCATAAACACAGCTCTTATACAGGTGTTGGGAAATTTCATATATTAGCTTAATTACCTTACTTTTAATTGATATCTAGCTGAAAGGTCTGATCATAAGGCTCCTAAACTGAGTTCATTCTGACCTTAGTAAACCATCTGCAAGGCGGGCGTCCTTCTCTCAGGAAAATGTTTAGATGAGACCTCCTTCGTCATCTGTCATAAGAAAATTGAGGCTTCAGACTGACGCACACAACCAAAGTCTTTAAACGGAGATGTCTCTAAGTGACCGGACAGAATTACTTTGGACTTCTGTGTGACAACAGATCTTTGGAGGGATTCTCCCTGAGTTATAACCTTGTACCTTGTCTGTCTGTCTTTCATATATTGTCTCACTCCATGTTTTAATGTTTAATGTATGTTCAACTTCTTTTATCCTTCATTATTAAATATATATATTCTTCTCAATCTAAGAAATCAGTCTCCTTGTCCTTGACAAGAAAAACAGCCATTACACATGTTTTATGCAGTTTGAGTTTAAGTAACTTTCTGTTGTTTCATTGATTATAGAAGTTAACTTGATTCTTTAAGCAGTCTCGTTTACATTTTTTAGCTGGTTGCTGCAAGATGAAAACATGCAGCTGAGGACAACTTATCCTGGATTTGTAAATGCTGTCAACTAGCCTACTTTGACAGACTTGGTTGTCAAACCGCTGATGGTAAGTACATCATTAATCATAACATAAAGTGTTTGAAAACGTATTTACCTTCTCCCCAAATGTTTCTTAGTTTGAAGAGGGAGGTCCAATCATCGCAGTCGAAAACGAGTATGGCTCATATGCCAAAGATAAGGAGTACATGCCATGTGAGATTGACAGATAGGGAAATTAAGAATCATTGTTTGCATATTAATAATAAATTTATTTTCTGTATACAGTTTCAATCTCATGATGGGCCACAAACCTGCATGTGTTCTATGTTTCCCTGCCCCCACACACCATACTCAGATAAATGAATCACTTCATAAGTCAGGACTGTCAAAAGTCGGTTGTCCTGTAAGTTTTGGATGTTTCCTGCTGCAGCACACTTGAATCTGATTAATCACTCACCATGCTTGGGAAGAAGTTGACAAAAGAGACTTTTAATCTGAATCAGGTGTGTTGAGGAAGACTACTAAAACCTGTAGGAGCTGTTCTGAAGGATTTAATTTGATTTAGGTGTGTTGCAGAACTGTCAGGGAAGGGAAAAAAAGTTGCACAGTTTCTGCTGGGTTTAGACTGATGCAGGAATCTTTGTCTAAACGTTAGCTTAGTTGGCCGTGAAAGAGGACGTGCTATGCTGTTTTGATGAACTTGTATTGCTAGTGTTTCTTGTTTGCACTTGTCATGCTTTGGCCAAAACACCCCACCCAACCTCCAGCGTAGCTTCATGACGGTCTTTTTGGGAGACAGCGGTAGTCGCGTGGGGTAGCTTAGCTTCAGTTAGATTAGCATGAAGATAGGAAGCGCCCTTCTTGCAGTTTAATGATTAATTCAGGAAGTTAAAATCCTAGCGTGGTGTAGTATCACGCATTAACCATCTTTATCATGTTTTATTTCTTTCCTTCTCACAGGGGAATAGTTCTGGCTCAGTGTTAGGTGACAGACGTGCCTGCTGGGTGAACTGGCTCGGGCTTTTTGAAGAGGACTGGTGACCAGAGATGCGCATTACTCCACTGAAACGCAGAGAAAGCGCCTGTCAAAAGTCTTGTTGTTATTGCCAATGGAATATTTCTCAGTGCTTGGTGTTCGCATGCCCTTAAAACAACGATACGTCCTGCTGCTTTTCACCGCTGCAACTCTGATAATTGTTTATCAGATAAAAAGGTAAACTAAAGGCAAACAATGCTAGCTAACCAGGTAGTCCAGCGTTACGTAGCAACGCGTGGAGCTGGATCTCAGCGGAAACTCCGCCCACAGACACTAGAAATGTTTAGGTTGTCTATCTCGACTTGCTTTCTTTGCTTTCACGTATGCATAACACTGACTCCGTATTATTACCTGTGAATAATCTAACTTTATGCCGGCCTTTGGACATTGACACGACCCTGCAACTTGTTGCGTTATCTGTGAGCGTGTTGCAGTTCAGGAGGTTAAACCTGACATTCCTCCTGATCAGAAGGGAATCAGGTTGGCGTGAAGATATTTTGCAGACACTGTAAGCTTTGTGCCACTTTTTAGGGTTATTAGTTGTCAAGATAACAGCATATGGGGATCTTGTTTTGTTTTTCTTATCACTTTGTATTAACATAAAGATGTGGCAAATTTCCTTTAATGATTAATAACAATACAATGATAGCACAGAAAATTATTATTATTATTATGGTTGTTTTTTCTGAACTTGCAAGTATGCGTTTTAAATTGTATATTTTTATGTCATCAGTTCAATTAGGAACTGTCTAATGAACTGTGTTTTGTCCTTCAGGAACCGTCCCGAAGTGAGGAAAATGAACCGTGTTGAGGGTCTAAGAGCAGAGTCGTCCCAGTTCACATTGGAGAAGAAACCTCTCCGCATCCTGGGGGGTTCTGTCCATTACTTCCGTGTCCCCAGAGCCTACTGGAAGGACCGGCTGCTGAAGATGAAGGCCTGTGGTCTCAATACTCTCACAACGTAGGCTCTTGCTGTAACTCACTGCTGGTTGAACGAAAACATAACAGAAGTGTGGAAAAGCCAACTAAACACAGGGAAATTACAATCTGAGCTAAAAACAGACTGACTAAAACTGACTTCTCATTTTATAAAGGAACAAATGGAAAGGATTTGCATTGAAATAGTGAAGGGACACAAAATTGTCTGTAATGTTTGTCTTTCCAGCTATGTGCCGTGGAACCTGCACGAGCCGGAGCGGGGGGTGTTTAACTTTGAGGATGATCTGGATTTGGAGTAAGAAGGAAAATTAAAGCTTAATGCTGAAGTTGTGTTCTGAAATAAAGTCCTGCAGAGGCCGCTGTTGCATTGCAAAAGCGCTTAGCTTCCCATTTAGAGAGTGATGCTGTCAGGTTCTGCATTTACCCTTTTTAAAAAACATCTATAAGAGCATGTTCCTTTTTCCATTACATGCTGCCTGCTGTTTCACTCTTGTTTGAAACTAATGTTGATTTAGTGCAAGAAAGCTGGTTTAAAAGAGAAGTTGAGAAAAATATTTTAGAGTAATTGTGTTTTGCAGTTCCATCTGTTTTTAAGAGTCCTGTTATCTTCCCCGTTGTTGTACTAGCTGTTATTTAAATTTTAAACTGACTGCTTATAAGAAATAGACCTTGTTGATTTTCCTGTTTATAAAGATTTTGGATCTTTTCGTAGAGCCTACTTGCGTCTTGCAGCCAGCTTGGACCTCTGGGTGATTCTGCGTCCAGGGCCTTATATCTGTGCTGAGTGGGATTTAGGTGGGCTACCCAGGTAAAAACCCAAAGCCGTAATGAAATGTGACTTTATTTTTAAAATGTTATTTTATTGTAACAATGTGATGTATTATTGCAAACCATTGGCTTCCAGAGTAACTCTTGACATCGGATTGGAAATGAAACATTTAGTTAGTTAATGTTTGTTAGTAGCAGTGTTAAAATGTGTGTTTTTACTGCAGACTAAATCCATTAAACTTGAGTTTAAGTGTTGGCGTCTGTGTTTCTGTTGATGGAGAATTTGTTTTGGTAGCTAACACCACATAGAATACAGGACAACAAGTACAGAGTTCAATCACACACTGAAGCATTATTTCCTGTCTGGATTAAAGTCATGCTTAGACTAGTGCTTTGTTTTTTTCCATTGTAAAATGGAAGATTTCTTTGCAGGGCTTTGAGGAAATGATGTGCGATGTTTTGGTTTTCAGTTGGCTACTTCGAGATGAGAGCATGAAGCTAAGAACAACCTACTCAGGATTCACGAAAGCAGTCAACTCTTACTTTGATCAACTCATGAAGAGAGTTGCTCCACACCAGGTACTGTCTTTTATAAGATGCATTTAAAAATTTCAAGTTAATTTCTGGTTCTTTGCTATTTTGTGTCTGTAAAAACAAATAAAAACTGCTACATTTTGGTATCTGTCCAATATTGAGTGAAAATACACATCTATAATGACACCTCACACTAAAAGGGCTTGCAATCCCACTGAGATACAAATTTCCAGTGTTCACGTAATTGGTCAGCATTAAATTAAATGGATCCAACAACCTATGAAGTTCTGCACAATGACTCATTAATTTAAGTCAGGCTGTGTGATGTACCCTGCCTATCGGCCAATGACTGCTGGGATAGGCATCCCCATGACCCTGAACTGAACTAAGCGTTATAGAAAATGAATGAATGAATTTGTCAGGTGTGTTGGAACAAGTGCGCTGTTACTTGAAAGGATAGTAAATTATAAATCAGACCCAGCCAAAAAAAAGCAACAATGCAGGAAAATTAATTTTATTAAACCTTTCGTATGACTAATCTTTAAACTAAACCCCCAACCACCTGAAATGAACAATGTGGGGTAAAATCTGTTTTCTGTTTAATGAAAATGGTAACTGTTTTCAAAAATGGGTATTTAAAATGGTCTAATGTAATTTAATTTATTACATATTTGGTCTCTCTGATTAGCGGTGAAGATGATTGAAAGATCTGAAAAAATATTATTTTATTTACTTTTTTAGTTTTTGTGACGGGACTTTTTTCTTCAGTGAGTCAAAAGGACAGTAAATTTGTCCCTGGTGTCCTGTTGATCTTTTTAATAAAATTTGAAAACATAATTTCAGAGTTGTTAAAGAAATCCTTTCTTATATAAAATCATCCTGTGTTGGGCAATACAACAAAAAATATGACCTGAAAGGACAAAAAATGTCTCCAGTTACCTGGAAGAGTTTATCACTGCCAGAAATATCTGGCTTACTAAATAAACTGGGCTGTAATGTAACAATATGTCAGAACCAGTAACAATGTGATGCCGGTGTGTCCTTTAAAGACAAGCTTACAAAATATACTATACAAACTGTATAAGAGAATGATCCTGTAGACCATTTGCTGGTTTCATCCTTTCTGCTTTGTTCGGTCACTTGTACCTTTGACAGTGTCCTCACAACTGGCGCTATCTGCAATTCACATAAGTTGTTCAGTTAGTGCAGGGGTCAGCAACGCAAAATGTTCAAAGAGCCATATCGGAACAAAAACAAAAAACTTTGTTGCACATATTAAGGTGGAAAACAGAACTTGTGATGAGACGCGGCTGTGCTGCGTTCATGACACCTTGGAAATAATATGCTGAACATAGCGATAGTTAACAAGGCCATTTTTACAAAGCTGAAAATCGTCCAGGGTTGTGAACTCAGGGAGAGAGAATAAAAGAACAGCTCTCAAATTATTACAGTTCGATTCCTATTGTTCCTGTTTAAAGGTTTTGGATCAGTCGTGAAGGTCACAACATTACTGGAGGAGCGTGCTGTTATATTTAACGGCATGATACACTGACTGACTTATATTGGTTTTGGTTACAGAGGCTTGAGTCAAAACATCCGGGCCTAAAGCCCAAAGAAAACCGGCTGGCAGCACGACTGCCTTCCCCCTATTTTTTCATTTTGATAGGCAAAATTTTTTAAAAAACCTCCAAAAAAGCCGCAAGGGAGGCGCTAAAGAGCCGCGTGCGGCTTGCCGACCCCTGAGTTAGTGCTTCTCAGCCAGGATGATGCACTTTGTGGCAAGGAGGTTTGCAGTGTCTTTGAGTACAGTGTGAAGAACATGGGGGACATAATGGGAGACAGGCCCAACCTGCTGCGGGGCTGCTATCTGCTCCTTTGTGCAAGAAGTAACAGCACGGGCACTTCCTGTCTAACAAAAGGACTTCTAGCATCCCACTGATATACGTGTTTATGCACCAACTGCCAGAAATGGACTCCATGAGGCTCTGATGTCCAAAGTGGAACCAGTCCTCAGTCTGACACCGTGCAGCCCGGTTGGCATTAGCCAGAGAACACTGGATTGGCCGTGTGCTCCTCACACATGAGAGGTCAGCAGTTCCTGCACGATGTAGGCCTTTCTGCTATGGACTGGCCTGCCTGTTTACCAGACCTGAATCCAGCCCAGCACCTCTGGGTACCTCAACACATTCCACTAGATGGTGAATAAAGATTTTCAACTAAAGTGTTTAATTCCCAGAGAACAAAGATGCCTCCCTTTCATTTCATAAAGTCTTTCCTCCTTCTTTATTTCTCTGAGCAGTTTACCTAGCTAGTACATGTTTCTGTATTGGCGTCGGTGATTCAGTCTTATTAGGATTTTCAAAACTTGTCTTGCTCATAAATACAAAAAGGAAAACTCTCAAGGTGTTTATGGATAAGAGGAATTCCAGGTGCTCTTATCGCTCTGTTGTCCATAAAAATGCATTTTGTAATCTGGAAACTGGAATCTGGAATTTTTTGTTTGCTGCTACTGCTACAAGGTTGGGAGACACTGAAAAGAGATTCATGCTCACAAGATTGCAGCTCTGATGAGAACATATGATTGAGATCCTTTATGTTGGTTACAAAATATTCATTTTACAGCCTGTTTCATGTGACTTAAACACAATTGTGTGCCGGCCAGCATCAGAAACGATGGAGGAACTGAAGAATAATAAACTAAATGAATCACCCGTGCCAGTTCTTGCAGTGGGAATGCCAAATTCTGATGTGGAAAAATACCAGCATTTTCTTTTGGGATGTTGACCTCAAGCTTTTGTTGATGTGATGAAGATAAAAAAAATGACTTGCAGTTAGCCGAATACTAGCATCAGAATATCTAATAGCAAGACTTTTGATTCCTGCATAAAGTGGTTGCTGTTGAGATGATGGTAAAGAATCATTTTCATGCGTGAACACAGGAAGATGTGATGAGGGTCTGCTTGAGCTGTTCTTCACTGCTGCAGAGTTGAGCATACATGAACTGGAAGAGAGCCATTGCAGTTTGTAAAATGGAAGTATTTTAGAGGGACACCTGGTTTGGGCACACAGAAACATGGGGGTGCTCCATGCTGAGGAAATTACAGTGTTGAGAACAGCAGATGAGGCTTCATAACTTTCCATAGTGGTGTTTTTGTTTTTATCACTACCACACATACTTGGTTGCTTCTACTGTATTCATTATTGAATGGGAGGCCGCATAGAGGTCAGCAGAAAAAAGACGACGACCTCATGTGCCTTGCGGTAATGAATTGCACAGCAGGTTCTTTTCTACATTTATCACAAGGAAACTGGGTAGAGAAGCTCTATTACAGGTTTGGGGAATGGCTACGCAATATATTGGTAAATGTTCACTGTCAGTGTCTGCATGTGCAGTTTCAATATCACGAAGACATTTTGACTTGAAATGGCACAATTACTCGTGTGCTTAGATGCGCATGTAGACAGGACAGGCAGGGAGAAAGTGGAGGAAGGACATTCTTTACGTTTCTCTGGAACTCCTAAGTGATTGTCTCTTCATTTATCAGCACGCTGCTAAAACTAAATACTCCTTCCTTGTCTCTAAAAATGCTCACAAGCCTCAGGTCCTTTCACTCACTAGTGAATCTTCATGATCTGTTTGTTAGAGCTGCTTCTTTGTGTGAGGACTTGCTTGCTGCCTTACACTTACTGAAAGTGTTGAACATCTGCGTCCTGCTAACTATCCATCCGACAGTATCCCATATCGACTGTTTAAAAAGGTTTTCAGCTCAGTTGGGTCTTTTGTCTTTCTTTCAAACTTGTGTTTTAAACGCTTTTATGCGTGCCATCCTCTATTAAGCTTGCCACGGTGTAGCCTCTTTAAAAAAAAAAAAAAAAAAAAAAAGAAAAGTTTGGATCCTTGGTTTTGTCTAAAGTCAGAACAATTTCTAAATTCTCTTATTTCCATGGTTTTAGAGAAATTTGTTCTCAAGTAGCTCCAAGATTTTTTTTTTTTTAAAACGAGCTAACGCAGCTGAATTGTTTCTGGTTTTAAGCCTTTTCACGGCACTGAAAAAGCTCCTTTCAAGACTTTTTAATTACTTATTTTAAACCTTGATTCCGGTAACTGTGCCTTTTTTAATTCTCTCAGGCAGTGTTTGACAGTGGATCATCCAAGTTTTTTGTCACGCATTTTAGAACTGTGTAGGTTTTAAGGGCACCGCTTTGGACTGGTTTAAATCATACCTTGCTGATAGATCTTTCTGTGTGCATCTGGAACATTTTACTTCCTCGGTGGTGCCTGTGAACGAAAGGATTTCCCAGGGGTCAGTTTGGGGCTCTCTGCTTTTCTCTGTCTATATGCAGCCCCTGGTGTCCATATTTGGGAAGCTTGATATTCCTTTTCACTTCTTTGCTGATGATGTGCAGGTTTACATGCCATTAAAGGTCTTTTCTAAGGAGACTCTTCATACTGTTTAACTGCTTGAGAGACATTAAGATATGGATGAACATAAATTTCATAAATTTCAAACTGTCCTTTTTAGTCACCCCAAGTTGGTCCAGATTCCTTCAAGTCCTTTGGCCTGTTAGATCACAGGGTAGAAATCTGGGTGTCATTATTGATGGTGCATGTAAATTGGACAAGCAGATCAGCTCAGTGGTTAAGGCTAGCTTCTTTCAGCTTCAGCTATTAGCCAAACCTTACCTGTCAAAGGCTGATTTGGAAAAAGTCATACATGGGTTTATCACATCACAGACTATAGCAACTCCCTGTGCATTTGTATCAGTCTGAACTTAGTCATCTGCAGCTTTTTCAGAATGAAGGAGCTTGTCTCCTAACAAGGACAGAGAATTGAACACAAAACGGCGGTGCTGTTCTAACTCCACTGGCTGCCAGTTAGACTCAGAATAGATTAAGATTTTTTTTTTAATTCTTTTAATGGCTTGGCACCACAATGTTTATCTGACTTTAAGGTTCATCAGCTCTCCAGAGCTTTTAGGTCAGCTGACCACATGAGCTTGAACGTTCTTCAATCCTGCACGAAAACTAGAGGAGATCGAGCTTTGGCAGTTGTGGCTCCTACATTGTGGAACATATGACCTCTGTCTGTACACTCTGCAAATAGTCTTTTCATTTTTAAAACAAGTCTTAAGACCCACTTATTCACGTTGAGCAAAGTTTACTGTTTTTCTGTTTTTATTGTTTTTGCTTTTAATGTTAGTAATTATTTTAGTATGTATTTTTATATGTACATCGCCTTGGAAGACACTTTGGGTGGACGTTAGCCTTTAAATGTAGGCTGTAGCTCAGGAGGTAAGTGCAGTTGTCTGTCAACCTGAAAGTTGGCGATTCAAATCCAGGCTTCCCCTGACTACATGCTAAAGTGACCTTGGGCAGCCCCAGTTAATACGCCTGAGATTGTAAAATTTATGGACATTTTTACATTCACACTGTTACGACCCAGTTTTGCAAAGGGGTTTTTGTTGTAACCACATAAGGGTTGCGGAGGTAAAGGTAGTGAAAATGAAAAAGGGTATCGGTATATACAAGTGGTCCAAAACCACGGGAGTTGGGGTTCACAAAGCTGCTCAAACAAACAAATGTAATGAATACCTAACAAACATAAACTGGCATGGCCAAATCCCGAGGTATGAAATGCAATACCAAAACAAAAACGGGCCTTCTAAAACGTTACCAAAAAATGAGAGCAGCTCCAATAAACTAAGGTTAACAATTATCAAACAATATCTAATACTACAAACAAATCACTCAAAAACTCAGATGTGAATGTACAACAAACTTGTGTGTGTGTGTGTGTGTGTGTGTGTGTGTGTATAGATATAATATAAATACATTTACAAAACTCAGTTATTAAAATATGTACAAACGCAAAT
>JBAMHX010000010.1:24142436-24162657 GCA_037177515.1 Pseudomugil tenellus
ATATAATGAATATGTGTATGCATTATTATGCATGTGTGC
This sequence comes from Pseudomugil tenellus, assembly GCA_037177515.1. Classification (NCBI taxonomy): domain Eukaryota; kingdom Metazoa; phylum Chordata; class Actinopteri; order Atheriniformes; family Pseudomugilidae; genus Pseudomugil; species Pseudomugil tenellus. The sequence continues at coordinate 24,142,476 of JBAMHX010000010.1, forward strand.
ATGTCAGAATGAGTCAGTGAATTACAAGATTAAAAAAATGAGTGTGCCAGTCCCAATAATTTTCCTTTTTTGTTTTTCTTTTTACCAAAGACTGGATTGCAATTATTTTCACTACGGTGAAAAGTTAAAACATGACTCCATTATATGAGCAGACATTATGTAACTGCTGACTGAACTCCCAGTGTTAAAACACCAGTTATGATAAACACTCTGCTGCAACCATGGAAGACCATAAACTATTCTGCACACCAAGCTCAATGTTTTTTAAAGCTTAATGATTATTATTTGAAAGGGTGTACTTGGCATTATTATATTAGCTCTAAAGGGTCTAAAATGACAACATTAATTATATGTGTGATGTTTTGTTGTTTTTACAGAATTGAGAGTTCAGGCCACTGGTTGCCAATGCGCCATAAAGCCACTTTCCCAGCCTTTTTTCAGGCCAGACTCTATGTGAACAACTCTCCCGAAGACACCTTCATCAAATTGCCTGTAAGTAACAAAGGACAGTTTCAAAAACTGCTATGAAGTCTTTTTGACACTTCCCTGTTAGAACCAAAAATAGGACACAGGAAGTTTGACTCTAATTGGCACTTTTTGCTGGTATGAGATTTGTTTGAAAAGAAAAGGCTTTTCCAGGAATTCTCCCCTGTAGATCTATCATGACTTTTGCCTGCAAGATAATATATTTTGTTTTTCAGAATTTCCAGTCTTCATTATTTTATCATAAAATCCTCAGGCATAAACTAAAGAATACAACTGACCTTTGATTGTTTTTTTTATTATTATGAAGATCCTTATATCAGAAATGGTATTGAGTTAGTCTTCCCCAGAGAAACAGCTTTCAGCTTTATTGTATTCACATATAACTTATTGGATTTAATCACATATTTGTGTTTTAGTCTATTAGTAAGGCCAGAGAACTTTTTTTGGACACTTTAAAAGAGAATTATTCAGGCGTTTGTTTCTTATGCTCTTCTGCATAATGCAGTTATTGATTGAAGAAGACAAACGCCCGTTTAACATTCCCCTTCTGTTGTAAAGTGTCCACCTCTGTAATAATAACCCAGAACATATTAAATGAAAGGTATAAATCAGATTAGATTGAAGAGGTTGCTTTTAATGCTTTGAGCAGTGTGAGCAGTAACTGGATGTGTTTACAGGGCTGGATCAAAGGTGTTGTTTTCATCAACGGCAAGAATTTGGGACGTTATTGGTCTATTGGTCCTCAGCAAACTCTCTATCTCCCAGGTCCCTGGCTTCACAGAGGAGACAACCAGGTACCATAACTGCTCCACAAACGGATAAACTTTCCATTATTGTTTGTGTTGTCGCTCATGGGCTCGAGACACGGGGAGCGACGAACTAAAGCGACAGCAGCAGTGTTGCGTATCACGCTGTCGGATCGCTTGCCATTGAGAAGTTTGATTGGTTATTATGTTTAAAGGAATTCTGGGATTTTCAAAGCAGAACTGTGACCGAGGAGTCACAGATGACGATTCTCACATGTCTCTCAGGAGATTTTGCAGGAAGTAACTGAAATCTTGCTGCTAACTTTACTCAACAAAGGAAAAAACCTATGAAGTATCGAAAAAAAACCTCGGGGACACAAATAAAATGATCTTTTTTACCATTGTTGAAACTGGTCGCAGAGTAAACAATACTGGTACTGCCCAGTCTGCGCTCATCTCATTGGTCAGTCAAAGAAACCATCACTGATTGGTTGGTTGTAGTTTTTTTTTTTTACTTTTTTTGTTGCGTCGCAAGCCTCCGTGTGCACGCGTACGTGAACCAGAGTGAAATTTCACATGCGCGAATGTCGCCTGTCGCTTGCGCGGAAAACAACAGCGATTTTCGCCTCATTGCGGAGGTTCCATAGGAAATGAATGGAGCATAAGCGACCTTGAGCCCCCTATTGTTGAACCGGATTAACAGCAGGCTGTCTATGTCCTTGTGCATCTGTGTCCTCAGTTCTGTGTAAATGTTCTCTCTAATGAGTTTTATGTAGTTTCATCAAAATCTGGCAAATTTCTTAATGGAGGCTCCTTAAGATATTCCTTAAGTGGGAACAGAAAAAAAATGCACATTTTAGATTTATTTTAGATTTTTTGTCTTCTTTCGCCTAGTCTGACGAATATTACGCCAACACACTAACCATCATGCAACACAGCAAGCACAAAATGGATTCATCTCTTATCCCAGTGGTTTTACTTCCCCATGCAACCACTTGGTAACACACCAGTAACTTGGCCAGTGTTGAACTCCAACTATTTCTGGTCAAAGCCAGAGGTTGCATAAGCTGTACCTCAGTGTTTAACCATCCTGCCTTCCCCTCATATTATTTTCTACTAGTGTGCATATACTGACATCAACACCCAACCACCCACTTTCAGAGTCCTCATGACTTTAATTCAGCTGCTTTTTTTCTTTGTGTTGTCACAGGTCATAGTGTTTGAGGAGCAGGAAACTGATGGTAAAATCCAGTTCACCACCAGCCCTGATTACGGTATGACCATTGATGTCGAGTGAGGACAGAAGGTTAGAGGGCAGGAGAGTGGGAGAACATACTGGGAAAAAGTGCTCTGAGCTACATTTCTATCGGATCCATCATCCTACACTGATCAGCTTCCCTCAAATGCAACACACATCTGCGAATAAGATGTTAACAAGCCAACAGTTCTAACTCTTGTAGCAGGTTGTCTTCCTGGACATGTTTTTAACATTTTGTCTACTTTTTAAAACTGATTTCGTAAGAGCGTCGTTAATTTTGCATCTCAAATACTGAAGTGGAAAACAGCAAAGGGAGTGGCCAAAATCTGTTGATTACATTTTGTATTTTTGGAGAGATTTAATGTGAAGTTTACATCCAAGCTTGTTTAATAAAAGTTTTGTGAATAAAGATTGGTTTGAATTTTTGACTGACTGAAAACGGGAAAGGATGTGAACCCTGTTTGTCCTCAGCACTACTCACCGTGTCCTCTGACAGGCTGAAGAAACCAAGGTCTTCATGTTTTGAGTCTGTTTTTGTCTGGATCCTATTGGTTATATATTTTTTCTGAAGGGTTAATCCTCCAGTTCTCCATATTCAAAGCCTTTTATCTTAAGCAAATTATTGTACAAGGTGTTTCATATACAATGTGGCTAAACATTGATAGGCTGCAAGATGGGTCCAGTTAAAGAATGCTGGGTGCAAAACTCACTGCTTTTAACTGAGATTCTATATCTTTTTACTCGATATTTGCTACAAGAATTATTGTTAAATTGCCACATTTTTGTTTCTTCAGACTTCAATCATCCCATCCGATAAATTCTACCAAACAAGAGCCAGTTGCAGAATAAACTGGCCGTTCGACTTTGCTGCTCAATTTATGGAACTATATAATTTCTAGTTTTAAGATTTTTTATTATGAATACTTTAATATTGAATGAAACAGCCGTCCATTCACAGTAACTTTATCACACATCATTAATATATTTATCACCCAAGAGAGAACTTGTATTTTGTAATAAAAAAAAACGATGCAGAAAGTTGTTAGTGAAAAACAAATCGAATCTGTAAAGTCTGATTTACGTAAAACTACATTTTACTTATTGAATACCTTCCTATGAAATGAGCTTGCTTACTCATTGCAGATGGTGCCGAGAAATGTTTTCACCTCAGAACACACAAGTTTTTAAATGTTGCCTGCATCTTTATATAAATAGCATGAGGGTGGAGTGTGTTGTAGTCGATTCATTACAATTTCACCTGACATCTCCTGAGCGACTTGCTCTCTTTTGCAATAACAGGTGGAATTCCACAAAGCAAGACACACTGGGTCACACCTGCAGCCTAAGTGTGTCAGCTTTCAGAGCAGAGATACCGTACACGCAGCGTGAAAACATCCTCAGGATACATCACTCAGAGCCTGATAAGATTCTTCTCCTTTATTTCTCAACTAACAGTTTCTCTGAGACATAACTGCTGTGGCAAATAAACAACCTTAAGAGTCACATGCATAAAATGTGAACCACATGAGACTGGAAGATGATGACGGGGGATGAAGACATGGGAGGACTTGTGTGTAAAGTGTATTGTGCCTTAAAGAAGCCCCGAAAAGGGTGATGATCATTAAATGCTTCGGATGGCAGATGCTGTAGGAAGGTTGCTTCTAGTAGACTTTGCATGAGTTAGGTATTGCTTTATGTGTCATCTGTTTGGATGGAAAGTTCTTTAAATTTAATGCAAAAGTTGCAACATTATGTTCAAGGTGAAGCCCTTTGAGTTTTTCTGCTGCGTCAGGACACGTCACCGAGAGTAACACCACAGAATCTTCTTCAGCCGATCCAGCCACATGCTGATCTGTACACCGCAGGACGCTAAGTTTGCCTGACACTTGACAAAAGCAACATTTAGAAGATGGGAAGAGGGTTTTAGTCTCTGGGAAAGAACACAATAAGCTGAAAACAAGTAAATGCTGCTTTTTAAAGGACTGTCTTTTTTTTTTTAAAAAATACAATCTGGCATTTTTCTAATTCCTCTTGGTTTGTTTCAGTGCTCAAACATTTTTTACCACTTTCATTAAGATGAAACAACACTCATGTACCTAACAGCAGATCTGCAGGTAACACTAACCTGTTATGGAGACTGTTAGTGAGCATGCTGTCTTGAAGAGCTACTGGAAAATAGCAGCTGTTGTAGTTAAATTGCACATCCAAACTTGAAATAAATATATAAATAAATATATTAAATTCTAACTTTTAATAAATAACGGGAGGATAGCTGGTGATTTATTTCCATGCCTGATCCCGGCGCATCCGGTCAATGCAAATAGCTGGTGTGGTGAGGGATTCGAAGCAAACGTTTGCATGTTTTTCTGATCGTTCTGCAAGTGCAATGTGTAATAAACAGGAGTTGTCTGGCAGATGAGCCTAAAATGGATCAGGGTAAGTTTTCATTGTGCACCACTTTATATATGGTTGTGCATGTCTCGGGCTGAATGCACAAAGATACTGGCAACAACACAGAGGCTGTGCGTTTGCATTATCTCCAGCTCCGACTGCTGGACAATTCGATAAGAACCACTAATGTCTTTTGCATTTAGATGGTTCCTAAAGTAGTAAAGACACTTTGTTACACCAAGAGATGAAGAAAGACTTTGTTAATGTGTTCAGCTTTTACATGTCTATTATTGTGTGGGGTAGGGACTCTTCTGCTATTCCTTTAATGTTTAATGTGTGGGTATTTTTTTTTTTTTTTTACAAAAGAAAGCATGAGATATCCTTATTACTGGCATTTGCTGCAAAAGCATCAGCATGTCATTGTGCTTTTATTTATTTAGCTACTGTTATTTCAGAGTTGCATGAAATATCTGGTTAAATATGAGAAAGCTTGTTGTTTTAAAGGGAAAAAATATTTTTTCCCGAACTTTTGACAGGAAGTGTATGCTGTAGAGTGAGTGTGTCAAGTTAAAGGAGTATTTCACTAACTTCTCTTCCCCCCCTCAATCGCTTTTTTGTGTGACAGTCGGAATGAAAGCCAGCTTGAGGGATCAGATCAGTATTTGTGAGCATTCAGTTTGTACTAAGAATTGAGATGAATGTTTTAGTGAGATATATTGAGCCTAAAGTCAAATTTTTAGTTTAACGAAGGTAGCTCCTAATCTGGCTGGATCACCACAGTAAAAACAAGACAATGGTTCTCAGGTTGAAGGAATAAATAGGAATCATGTTGAACCCATCACAGGATCAGGAATTTATCAGTTAAATCAGATTTTTTTCTTTTGGATCAACAGCAAATATTCAATAAATTAAATGAATCTTTTTCTGTAGGATCTGGATAAAATCCATGTTATCAGGGACGTTGTTGAAACTAAATGTAAATCACTGTGAAAGTTAATCTTTCTGTACATCAGGCGGATGTTAATTGTTTTCTAAGTTCACATATTTATTGTTTTAACAGCATAGAAGATAGTTTTTTTGTTGTTTTAACTTGTCCATTTGTATAATTTTCTCTTTTTATGAATTAAGTGTTAAAGCATAATTAGATTTAGGTTTTATATTGTTTTTTTTTTTAACCAGTAACACATAATGGAAGCCTGAATGTGTTGAACTTGCTTTTTAGACCTTTTTGTTTTAATGTTGTTTAGCTGTTGTGTTTTGTGAAATGAGTGGGTCACAATCTACACTTTCTCTAGATTAAATCACTAATGCATCACTATTTTGTACATGTTGGACCTAAAGCGGACCTGTGCTTTGTAGTGTATTATTAAGAGGAACCCATCGAGGGAGAAACTGTTTTCACATGTTGCTACAGGAGTGATGGTGCATTTGTCCAAATTTTGTCTTCAGCATCTGATTGCCCTCCTGTTCTCTTATTCAGATATGTTGCCATGAAGGAACACTTGCTTAGTTTTCTTTTAAGTGCTAAAAGATGAAGATTTTGGTGTAGAGATGTATTTTTACGTCCTAAGCGTAAGTGTATGGGTGGCTTATCATAAATGCATGAGTTTTAATGACACTAGAAAATAAAGAATAAAAACCCAACAGTAAGATTCAGTAGTATTGAACTAGCAGGTCAGGTGTTCATAAAACGCCTAAAACACTTAATTTAAATTAAAGCAAACATTTCGTAGTTATCAAAAGAACATTCCTTCCATTGCTATGCTTGTTTGTTCAAAGGAAAATCCACATGAGACATCTTTGTCCTTGGATTTTTGTCTTTTCTTCTTTTTTTTTACGATCCAGGGCTGATGATGAAGAGCACGTCCTTAAACCCAAGCAGGATTTCTCTTGTGTGCCGTGTGCAGGTCTAGGCCCGTTGCTGTTTCATTCCTTTGCTATTTTTTTTCTAAATTTAAGGTGAAGGATATTTTTAACCTGCTTCTTTGCTCAAATCTGCTGGCTGTATGTTCTTCATATTGTGCTGTCTCTTTTCATAGGTTGCCCCCGACGGGGCAATTATTGTCCGGCGGAGTTGCAGGTCACAGCTGTTCATGTTTGAGATCCTTGCTGTTGTTGTAGTTTCCTGTGCACTTCATTGGTTAGACCCAAAGAGTGACTGCTGCCTCATACTCCTCTGTGCTTTTAATACAATATACATTTGTCCTGATTTTGGTCCATATTGAAAGAATGTCAGAGTCAGTTAAGAAGATTATTTTCCTCCTAAATGATCCTCTACTTTCTTTTTTCTGTATTCCAAATGATTAAGACATGAGCACTGTTTGCACTTGACTCTTTTCTCCCCTTCATGGGTCCAAGGCCAACCACCTGCAACAGGAAGGATTAAGATAGGCTGAGAAAGAGCATTAAAGCTTAATTAAACCAGTTTACTTCCTTGATGATATTTAAAAGACAGCAGCTGTGGTAATTATGCCTTCACAGAAGGATATTAAAATGACTATATAGTTATTAGGAAATATGAAAAAAGCATGTTCTTTTTGTAATTTAACACACAAGTGGTAATAATCATCACTTTTACAATTTTTCTTCTAAATAAATGTAAAAAGCTGTATTTAATAGATGAAGGGGTTCCGCTACATGATGGTAACTAGTTAAGTATTATTTACCATGGGTTGAGGGGAAAAGTGGTCAAATCTCCACATTTGGGTCTGTGAATCCTTTTTTCCCCTCATTTACAAGGACGGGTTTCTCCGTTCTCGTGTGCCAAACGAGGATCTGGTGAGAAAGCAGCATGGAAACACAAACAACGGCAACATTAGTACCACGCTGTTTACTCGGTGCACTCAAGCAGCCTCTGCTCCCTGTCAGCTCTCATTCTCCGCCTCATGTTCTTCAAAAACAGTCGGTTCCGGATATGGCTCCAGCAGTACATGCACCACCACGGGGCTCATCTATGTGTAAAGAGCTACTTGAGCGTGAACCTTGCATTAGAGGACAGTAAAGAGGGAACACAGAAGAGTGTTTTCTTACAAATGTGACACAACCCCTCTCTGCTTGCCATTTGTTCACATCGCTCCAGAACATAGTAATGGCTACATTCAAAGGAGAGCTAGATCAAAATGGTTTTAGCGTATATGAGGTTTTGCTTATTGTTGTGAAGATGCCACGCTTTATGCTGCGCTTCTAGGATATGTTTCCGTGATATTCTCTACATCGTTCTGTCCCAGTTTGGGCCAAGAGACAGAACAAACATCCAGCAAAATGACGGCAGAGGAACTGGGGAAACAAACTAAAAGTGTCAAGCTCATTTCCCCTTCTCCTCCGTGTCAGTACCCTCCCTCCTTTCATCTCGCCTTGGCAGCATCCATGAATTATGCAGTGGATGTGCCAGAAGCCCCCTCCCCACTTTGCTCAGGTGTAGTGAAAGGGGGGGTTAACAGTCACGCTCACATCTGAAGTGGCAGATTATGAGGAATAAAGATGCACATGCACGGCTTTCCACTTTCTTTCTTTCTTTCTTTCTCTTTCCTCCTGCCCTTCTCTCCATCCCTACTCTCATCTGCAATCAGTGTGACGTCTCTGCCTCCCCCACCAAGTCCAATTCCGCTCTGTGAGCCGTTCCCTGAATCCCTTCTTTTCATTTGGCCCTGTGAATGGCAGGGGGAGAGCAGGAGAAAAAGCCGGCTGAAAGTGCCTCTCTTTCCCTCGCCTTTCTTCTCGTCTCTTTTTGTCAGTGTGTCTAAGGGTGGCCGTGGGGAGGACATTGGCTCGCTGAAGCCCTTTGGCTGACTCTTCCTCGCTCTGAGAAAGGCTCAGCGAGTAGATCCAGACCAACAGCCGTAAGAAGATATGGTAGAACTGGGATGGAGAAGAATGTTGGTGCTGTTAGCCTGAAGTCTCTCTATCAACTATACGTATGGATGTGCAAGAACGCATGCAGAGAAATAGAATCAAGGATGTGTAACTTTTCAGCATTGCTGCTGTAAATGACATTCTGAGCATTTTAAAATAATTTTTCTAACATTTTTGAAGAGGTTTTTCACTCAAACATCAAACACAGCTGGAGCCAATTGTCTTGACTGATTATAGGATTTATGAGAAACCTTTTAAAGGAAGGATTCAGTAGCATTAGTTCCTGTTTTGAAGGAATTGTTCGACATCTTGTGACATTTTTGTGCTTATTGCTTTCTTGCCAAGAGTTAGAAGTGAAGGTCAGTGGTTATGCTTCCGTAAAATCGCGAAGTTAATTTTTGACAAACCATTAAAGTGATGCAATAGGAAAAAAAAAAGCTAATTAGGTATTCCAAACACTGGTTTAGAGATGATAAAGTGGGCTATGTTGGGGTGCCAGAAGGGGACGGCACAGGTTATGTCATGAGTGTGTAACACAGCAGAAAGCTCTCTGATTGCCGAGTACAAACCAAATCTCAAAAATGGATACACAAAATCAGTTGGCTTATCTACTTTTGAGTGGAAAATTGGGTTTGGACTGTGGTCATGTTTGCAATTTGAGATGATGAAATTGTGTTTTTGTGTCAGCTGTGTCCTCTCTGGAGGCAGAAAAAGCTCATTAGTCATTTCAGATTAATAACAGGTAGAACTAAACATATGTGAATATGTTTAGTTCAACATATTCCAATTTTTATTCAATTTTTTTGTCAAATTAATTGATTTCCACTATAATGAAGGTCAGTAAACTTGTTCTTACTTGCATTTCTGTACTCGAACTCATGCTCATCCATTTAAAGATTTATATTAATTTAGTGCTGCGTGTATAGATGAGGGTTTTTACTGTAGCACTGAAGCTTGAATGTTGCTTTTTCATTCTGATGTCGCTTTGGAATAAAAGAAGCAAGCTGAGGCTCTTCAGCTGCAGCTTTGAGGACCGTTTAAGTTGTTGGACAACCACTACACCTTGATCCATAAAAGAAAAAGGGTCATCTTCTCTGCAAAACTGTGGTAGAAATTGGTTCTGGGCTTAAATCTAAAAAACACAAAATGGCGGTCTTTCAACAGAAATCCAGCTGTAAATCAGCAACAAAAAAGTCTAGCATACAGTTGTTTTCTGCTTTAAATGATGTGAACATACACCCCCCCCCCCAATACATTACCTTAGTGCAGTTGGCTGCTTTTGGCTCCAAGTCATTGAGTGTTACAAGCTCCCGGAGCAAACTACTCTCCTGGTAGCCTCCCTTCACCCCACGAAGCTTAAAATATGCCTGTGGCTTGAAGAGGATGAGCCTCAGGTTAATGGCAAAGCCAGCCATGTCGATGGCGAAGGGCCGATGGGGGTCGAACACCGTCTTCCAGCCGTAGACCTTTCCAGCTGCATTTACCTTCGGGGATTCGTACCGTAGGCCGCCCACAAAGGCCACAGGCCACACTGAAACTTTCCGAGTCGATCTCATCTAGTGAAAGAAGAGTCAAAAGGAGAAGGGGAGCAAATTAGAGATCAGAAATGGCGTGTATAACTGAGACGGTAACTGAGCCACGGCTGGCAGCACTGCATCAGAGCGTGGACAGAGGGCTTTTTAGAGCCTCTGCTATGATTCATTCTGAAAGATGGAGAATATTGACCGTGCTGCTGTACCCTGCACAGCTGACACACTGTTAGATGAAGGCAGATGACACACGCTGTTCAACAGCTGCCTTACAATGAGATAATGAGGCACAGCCATCTTTAAAGGGAGTAAACATGTACAGCGCTAAGAGGGTTTGAAGGAGCTGAGCCATTAGAGCGAGTGGCTGGAGTAGCAGGGTGGCTGCAGTGATTCTCTAAGGTGGAGCAGCACCATCCTTCTTTTTTTTGCCCTTTAATCTTCTTGGATCAAACGATTATGCCGCCCTGTCCTTTTGTCTGCTGCTCAGTGAGTTTTTGGCGACTGTGGGAAGAGCTACGGCAGTCATAAAAGGTACACTTTTATAATGAGGGAAGAAGATTTAGAAAAAGCAGATTCATTAAATGAAACTCAGTTTGGCAGAAATAATTATGCCTCTTAAGTTAAGAGGTCTGTTGAAAATAAAGGTGGATGCAGTGTCCAGTAAGATAAAGTGTTTGTATAATAGAGTGTAGAACATATTGAGTGTTAATGGTAAGAAAATTGGGAAAATGTTTTATACAAAGGAGATTTCTCAGCCAACATGGTTTCTCGCAGCAGTTTTTTCTATCTTCCATCTGAAACATGCTTCAACAAATTCCCTCTGCATGAACATTTTTCAACTGCTTCACTAAGTTGAATCCAGTCTTTGTTTAGCCAAGATGTCACCTGCACTGCCACCCCTCACATGGCTTCAAACAGGAGGAAGCAGTAAATCAGGGTCTCTGGAAGCAATGTCGAGAGGTTTCCCATTCTGCGGTTTGCACTGGAAATGTGAGAATGAGTGTTCCGCCCACTGCTTCTGGAGGGAATATCAGTCAGAGCGAAACAACACAATTCCCTCTCTTTTTGGCAGCGGAGCAAATGAAAGTGCAACCAAGTTTGCTCAGCCGTGTTCTGTTGCGTGTGATATGTTTGAGCACAGTTTTCTTGTTGGGGTGTTGCTCCAGTTTGGGATCATCTGCCAAAGTCTGCAAACGTTTAAGCTCTGTTTCCTGCTCCAGTTAGAGAGAAGCCTATAGAGACACAGTCCTATGTTTGAGTGTTGATGCAAATAAGGCCAAATTACAAAGGGAGAAAATGCATATGATTTTTTTTTTAAATAAGTAAGTCCTTAATGGCACAAATGAAACTGCTGCTGGTAGAGGCTGTGAGTTTTGCTTAAATTGCTGCTATTATTGTTTCAGAATTCCATTTTAAATACGTCCAATTTTGCTTTTAAATTAAGACACAACTAAATTTATTTGAGCTTTACATTTCTCATCAAACTTACTTTGTACTAACCGAACAACATGAAGCAATGACTGAACTGATATCATGTATTATATCATTTGTTTAAGTTTACTGCTGTTTCAGTTAAATCAATATTATATTTTTAGACACATTAAAGCAGGTTAGAAATATCTTGAATAGATATAATTTAAAATCATTTATTAAAAGGACATTAAGATTGTGTAGACTGTATGAAAAAGCAACAGAAATTTAAAAAAAAAGGCGAAGTAAGAAACACTAAGCATGTTTGGTTTTGGAGAGAACATTAAACATTTCCAATCAAGGCCAGAGTAACTAATAAACTTCTTTTTAGGTGTTTACTTAATCTGTGGGGAATTAATATTTTATTTAGACCTGAGAAAAAAGCAACCAAATATTAAGAGGTTTATTAACAGTTTCTGTTTCTGGAAAGAGAAACTACTAAAATAACGATACTTTCTGTAGCACCAAAGCTGACAGCATGGAAATCATAAGATTTATCTGCTCGTGTAAGATTTATTTATTTTTATACATAACTGCTGTAAACAGACCTGTAGCCTGTAGACAAGTCTTGTTAGCAGTTACCAATGACATTTTTATTTGCATCCTACTTACGGTAGATAAGCAAACAGTATAGTAATAGATCACTGGGGCATGACTGTATGGTCCCATTATTCCTCCGTTTATAATACTTTACTCTTTTCATTGATTTTTTTTAAAACTGCTTATTTCAATTCAAGGTTGAGACTGTGAAACTGTGGTCTATCGCAGCAAATAGCAGGCGACAAGAGAGGGGGACCATAAACAGGTCAACACAACAGTCTATCGCAGTTACCTTCACTAGCTAATGACAAAAAGCATTTTCACATGAGAGCTCCTTCACAAGCACTGGGTTACAAGTCTACAAGTACATTTATATAAAATCATGTAAAGTTAGAATATAAACATAATCTTACAAATATTTCCACTTAAGTTAAAATAAACCCATTTTTTGACCACAGTAAATTGAGTAAACCCAGCTTCAGTGAGACACTGAGCAGAACTCGACAAGCCGTCTGTTCTTTTTATTTGGACCAAAGAAACATCTAGCATGTTCTGTCTTTGAAATGTTCTCATTTTCACTGCTGTCAACCCTGTTACTGCTAAACTATCAACACTGCCTCCACTGGTTGCTGTACATATAAACATTGCAAAATGTGCAGATTATCATCAAATGGTAATTCAAACACACACTCTGCAGCCATGATTCATTTCCATATACATGTATGTACATGTAATCGAATGCAACTAGACTTTAGAGTGTGTTTTCTCATGATGCGATGCTACACTGGGATTGTTCCCAACAAAATAAGAAAAGCTGGAGTTTATTTTTTTAATTAACTGACATCTACTATATTGTAAGTAATTCTCAAGTTTGCTAAACATTTCAAAGCGTTGTCTATTATTCTAACTTTAAACAAATAAAACGTAGTATTTCACTTGGCTGAACTTATAATCCTAAACTACCTGAAATCCATTTTTTTCTAAACACTTTTCTAATTCACATCACCATAAAACACATTTGTAAACTTGCTAACAGTCACTGAGTGAAGCTTTCATAAGCATCGAGCTTTAGTAAACTTAACCCATCAGGAGTCTGTCAGTAGAAAAATCCCTTTATTGTTGACTAATTTACACAAGAACCCGTCAAGTTGATTGCTTTTAAACACAGCAGGATAGCAGAGAACTGAGGAAGATGCAGTTCCTGGTGATTGTGAGCTTGACAATCTTGTCAGCATCCGACATATTACTAATTAAAATGAGTGACTGCCTGACATTAGCTGTTTGGGGAAGGCTGGGGTAGAGGAGGACATTGATTCATTATGGTGCATATGTGACTTGCATTGACACAGCTGCTTTACAAGACAGGGAACACACTTTTTCAAGCTTGCCTTTTCACTTAAAGAGTCACCTATCCATCTAACCGTGAGGATCCGCAGCATATTTACTAACCTCTAATATTGTTTCTGTCTTTCTGGCTGTCACCTTCTCTTCTCTCATTCTTTCCCTGTCCTCATCTCTCCCTCTCCGTGGCTCTCTTTCTGCACCTCTAGGCCATTACTCTGGCCCATAAATAGGCATGTTGGAGGTGATGGAGGGCCTCTGAGGGAGATGAAGCACTTTGGCTGATTCCCAGAGAAAGGTAATGACAGGCCCCGTCAATACCCAGTGCTCCATTTACCATGGACCCCGTCCGCACTACTAACAAGACTTGAGACTAATACTCGGAGGACCTAGACCGTGTCTGCTCAGGTAATTCGACTGATGTCAAGATGGATGGCCTGAGATGTAAAGATTACGTGCCCAAACTTCTCTCTACCAGCTTCAGATCCCTGACTGTGCTTGTTAAGAGTCAGAAAAAATCATTCTGAAAAAAAGAAGTTCTCCTTCAATCACACTTTGTAATTCAAGTAGAAACAAAACTGAGCTTCACTAAATATTGCATGTTGTGCTACATACTTAATACCAATCAAACAAGCTTGAGGAAAATGTTTTAGGGCGTAAGTTTTGCCTTTTTGTAAAGACATTTTTAACAAGATATGATGGATAATTTAACTTTCTGCTCAAATAGTGGATTACAGATGCAGCTGATGTCCTGCAAAAAAAATATATAATTTTTTAAAACAAATTTAAAGGGGTTGTTTTCCCTTTCTGTTTGCAAAATAACTCACAAAATAATTGATGGAGTTTGATGAAATTTGCAAGAAAAAGGAACGAGGGATTAGATTTTACGGGTGATCCGGATCAACGCTTGGATCCATGAATGTGTAAAAGATTCTTCACTATAGCCATTACAGCTATTTTTGTTTTTGCAACTCTATGTAAAAAGTGCAATAAATAGATTTTATCCAACAATACTAACACTACATACTAGCACTGACCTCCTCAAACAGCTCTAGGCTGTATGTGTTGTCATCATCAGCAAAGTAGACGATTCCAGCTTGGCTGCTGTTGGGATTAAAGGTCTCCCTCAGCCACCGCAGTGCCAGATTCCGCTGCATGGTCCCTCTGGGGATTCTGGGATCCCGAGTGTCGCCTCGCACCTTATAGTTCCTGGGCGTCTCCACATTGAGGTGGGTGTAGTTTAGCCCTGTCTCGTGGAGGAGGCGTGTGACAAGAGGCGTTCTTCTTTGGGAGTCCTCCACCAGGATCCAGTGCAGGTTGGGAACATGAAGGAAAGTGTTCGCTAGCCGTGTCAGCTCCGCCTTCTGCACTGGTCGACTGTATGTGGGGGTGATGATGTGGATTGTGGGCAGCACATCCGACCAGGGTGGAGGCCTTGTGTATACATATTCTGTCCTCACCACTTCTACAATGTCCTTATCTGAGGCACAGTATTCTTTGGAGTCCTGCACCTGGCCACCGGCCTCCCTCTTGCCCTCGGCGCCTTCATCTGCAGATAGGAGGATAAAAAAGACATGTAAGGCATTAGTGCAACCTTGAGGTGTTCTTTGTAAATTTGCCTCAGGTGACTTAAACCCAATGGGGGTAAAGTGTACCTGAGAGTCGGTGGTGGACTGCAAGCCTCTCTGGAATGATAAAGATCTCTTTTACTAGGTGGTGACAGGCTGCAAAAAGTGAAAGCAGGCACTGTGAGAGGATAGCACACCTGATGGACAGATACAGCGCAAGACGAGAGGGAATAGATGAGCACTGCTATTCCCAAAGCGTTGCTATTGGGTTTTTTCTTCATAGAGGGGAAAAATAATGATGCATGGATTTAGTAGACTTGTCTTTTAATGCCCAGACTCCACCACAGACTCCCTCGTCCTTTCCTTTCAACCCTCTATATCCACAGCTAACTGCACAATTTATTGCAGTAAATGTGTAATATTGAGTTACTTTATTGTCCTCATAGTTTAGATCCATGTTTAATAAGGTCCAGCTCATTTTGAGGACAAATGTCACATTACCTATTCAAGACTTTCATGTAAGAACCAGTGAATCCATGCTGTTGAAGCACTTTGAGGCCACATTAGTGGTCATTGCTGTGACGGCTTGACATCACTTATTAGGTGAGGATTGACAGCATATGATTACAGAATCATCAAGTCTGTTCATTTCTTTTCATTGTGCCACAGCTAATGGCTGTCTTTGTCACAGCTCTGCTCGAGGTTCATTCGCACCTCTTACTTAAAGAGGATTTTTCTGCAGCACTAAGATTAAGAAAATCTGCTGATAGCCAGATGTTCCGCTGAGACTTCCAGGAAGCACGCTGCCAAAAAAGAAATACAAATCTCTAGCTTTTCCTTTGGTAACAGAAAAAAGGAAGCTTGGTCAGATAGTAGAGGCCAAAAAAAAATATCTTTTTTTAGTTAATAGTGTGCTTTGTGTATCTCATGTTGATGATAAAGTAAACCAACTGTTCTTTACAACCAGACTTTTGTATTTGTGGGATTCCAAAAATCTGAATGTGTTTAAAGAACCTGCAAGAACAAATGAGTTGAAATGATATGTGAAATCTTTTCATTAGCAGTCGTTTCAGGCCGTTTATTTCATTCTGTTTTGTTTGTTAAGCCATCTATGTGGCACTGCGAAAAGAGCAAACAGCTTCATCGATTTGACGTTGCTCTAATTTGGGTGTGTTTACTCTACAGCATACTTGACATTTTCCACAGTTGGTTTGTGGTCTCTGTGGATGATTTGGGGTGGGGTGGGGGTGGCCTTTGAGTATGTATTAATGACTCAGATTGGTGTGCAAACATGATATTACACATGGTCACAGGGTATTCCATGAAACTAATCACAGAGGCTGATTTGTTATTTATGGATTAATGTATAAATGTTGGTGGGTGGTTAAGTTGCGTGAGAGCACTTTGTAGCAAACTACAGAGGGCACATTATTATAAACACACATAACTAAATGCAGATGAGATACAATCGCTAAACTAATAGAATGAATGTATGACAGCAAAATAATCTACAAGCACATATGTGACGGTAATGAAACTAATGTACAAAAACTATTAGCTCTGCTGAGCTTTATAGTGACTTGATAAGTATTATTAAATTCTGATCAAGCTTGTGGTCTTATCTAGTCAGTGTCCCTGGATGAATAGTCTTTTGTCTAAAACTAAATGTGCAGTCTTAGTTTCAAGGACCCACTTCAAACTTGGTTTTGTCAGCGGCGTGCAATGCATACCCTTGCGGATGGCGAGAAGTGGAGCTATAGCGCTTTGGTGCCAAACAGTGATGAGCAGTGTCCAAGGTAACACAATCAACACAATGGCAAGAATATCTCTTCTCTTCGGCATCTCCAGGATTGGTTGTTTGGCTCGGCATTACCTGGACAGAAAGATGTTGTCATTATGCATACTTCATTAGACAAAGAGTTTAGCTGAAAGCAAACACTGTCTGTGTATTTGCACAAATAGACCATTAGTCATGGGGGACCTTACTAAGAGAAAATTTTTAAAAATGACTGAGACAGATTAATTTTTGCTTTGATATGTAAATAAGATTATTTTCAGTTACAGACGCAGCAGCAATATAGTTTGACATGGAATGAAATGATGTAGTGGCTGAATACTGTGATGTGTTGTAGAAATAAAGAAAAAAAAAACCAGAAAAACTAACAACCAGAGCTGCTGTCTGAGGTCTTGGATCAGGACCTCTGCCAACAAGATGAGCTCACCAGTGATCTCACTGAAGTCGTGTGACTTCATGGCCAATAATGATATTATTCAGGACACGATGGCACCAGACTGCTGAATAACCGCTATTCTGCCTGAATACAGAACATTTCCTTCAGCGTTGTATTGTATTCATTCATTGACTTTTCTTTAATTAAATTATTTATTTACATATTAGTAAAAAGGGCTATGTTAGTTAACTTAGCACTAAAATACAGAAGACATGAGAATCCTCTCACATAGTGAAAATTTCAGCCTACAATAGTTATGTTGAAAGCACTTTAAATGCTGCATGTTTGAAAAATTATTACAACATTATTACAGTGGCCTAAGTGTTTTTTTTATTAATTGCTGTTCATATCCACTCTAAGAAGTAATTTATTTCTTGTTAGTAGTTGATTTTTATTTATTTATTTATTTTTATTTTCCCAGGGAAATCCTATTATAAAGTTTCTATCTGGATCTTATAGAAAGTAAATGATGAGAAAATGAAAAATTAATGCTTAAACAAAATCTAAGTTAAAATAATAATAAAAAATAGTTTGTTATATGGGAATTGAAATAAATCCAGTGTATGACCACAAATATATTGCTGCAGTGGATACACTGATCTCTGCTAAATTAAGTCAAAGTGGTATCAGTGATCTTATACGATATGCCATCCCTGAAAAAAAACCAAAAAACAATCTGAACCCAGTAAAGTGCATTAGGGATGTTAAAGGGCCTTAAAAAAGAGTCAGAGTTGTTTTAACATTGGAAACATTTGTTGTTTAAAGGTTGAGAGTAAAAAATAAGGAAAAAAAATCTTATTGCACTTTCACTTGTTGAAGCTTCACAACTAAACCAGGAGACTTCACAGTAGCAAGTAAAGTTCGTCTGATCATCCACAAATGTAGAGTTTCCATTTGTTTTCTTCCTTATTTTGTGACAAATCTAGTTTAGTTAATAAAACAAGTATTCACCTAAATTTAGCTTAGCACTTAGCTTATCTTAGCACAAGTAAACAAGAGTAGTTGCTCATACAACCAGACTGTTGCAGATGTTTCCACCTGACTTCTTTTAGATCAAGAAGCCTGAACACGACATGCTAAATGCTCCGTATAAGGAAGTTACCTTTAAGTATGAAAGATTTATTCATCTTCTTTGCAAGAAAAGATTCATTTTTACAAGCTACAGATAATTTGAAAATGCATAATTCTGTCATGCGTGTAGAACACAAGTACCACCGTGTAAGGAATACTTTCCTATTACCTCGGTTAATACTCATTTATGCCTGATTAGATTTTTTTTTTTGTTTGCCTAAATGTAAAATGTTAAAGGTTGAGAACTCAACTCAATGTGTGTTTCGAGATGAAGTAAAGCTTCCATGATAGATCAGAAATAGTTTTCTTTTAAAATAAATTGTTTAAAGCTTTGTAATTCTACAGATTATTAATATTCCAAGGAAAACAAGTTATAAAGAGATACTTAGAGATAATAAAAAGTGCCCACAAACAACACCAATGACTAATAAGCCCTTCAAGTTTCTCAACACTTTTATTCCAACCAACTGTGCTTTGTTTTACATCCAGGACATGGAGTATAAGTCATGACCACAGAATAAGGTTACAGATGCAAACCTTTCTTTAAAGACTGTCCAAAGGTTTACCTGTTGGAGAGTATAAGTGAGGAACTCACTTGAAGTTTAAAGGAGTTTTTCTGCTTTTTCTAATTAAAAGCACCCAGATGAAGTGCTTCTGGGATCTGTGAAGGACACTGAAACCTTCCAGATGAGTCTTTTTCACATGTCCTACCAGGAAAAGACCCCTTGAGCAAATAACATTATGGAAAGAACACCTGGTTTGAGAAACCTCCATGTCCTGCTAAGGCTGCTGCCCAATGACCCGAGCAAGGATAAGCTGAGAAAATGGATGGAGGGATAAATGGTTGGGTCATGACAGCTCCCTGCTCTCCTTTGCTCATTTACATTGAATTTAGGGACAGTAGACCTCCCCTTTCCTCCAAGGGTCTGTCTCTCCTTGTAGTTAATAGGATTTTGGAATTATGCAGAAACTGAAAAAAATGTGGTTATTAAGTGATCAGCTCAATTAAATAAAGGAGAAAACAGACGTAACGTGTGCCCAGGTGTTAAATATATTCATTTCAGCTTTACACATGAGAAAATATGGCATTGTTTCCTGAGGTGATACTACTTCCACAGCGGGGAATTGGGGCAGTATATTGAGGATTAACTTAATTGTACATGACAATTATGTTTATTGAGTTTTGTAAATAAATAATACTTCAGCCTTAGGTGTGAATTTTTCTGACAGCAACTTGTCATCACATAAATAGCTCTTTTCAGGTTTGTAGCATGTCGTCTGTGTTTATAAACACAAAATATGCATATGAGCACAATATGTTGTACAGAAGACAATACTACCCAAAATCCAAGTCTGTTAATTGGATGGTTTGAGCAACCAAAGGGGTTGATGATGCGCTCGTTAAACTGGTTTCTGTCTAAATAGGTGTATAAATATTAACTAAATTTTTATAATAATCTGAAAAGGATGCACAGGGAACCCAAATAAACAAATAGACTTAAAGTCTGCTAATGAGATGCCAACAAATGTTGCCAGAACAACGTCATTGCACTTTGGTGTTGATTCTGTCACTGGGACATCCATCCATCCATTTTCTACCGCTTATTCCCGAACGGGGTCGCGGGGTGGCTGGAGCCAATCCCAGCTACACAGGGCGAGAGGCGGGGTACACCCTGGACAGGTCGCCAGCCTATCACAG
>JBAMHX010000010.1:24182609-24193268 GCA_037177515.1 Pseudomugil tenellus
TATAGGATGAGGGGGAGGGGCATCATGCAAACTCCTTACAAATATTTTCTAACCTTAAACATTCTAACTTCTTCCATTAGATGTGTTGTTATACTTTAAACTATAAAATGTTGCAACTTATTTGTGTGAAATACCTATCACATATAAAACAAAGTTTTTTTGGCACGCTTGCATTGGTCGTCAGCTATGTATAAGAAAAAAACACTTGTACAATATGCCAACCACACTAAAGAGGGTTGCTGAGCCTGGAATGACTCAATATTCATATTCCCACTTTTGAAATGAAAGAATAAAAAATTATCATGCATTTATCCATCCAGAAAATTCCACAATATCCAGAAATTTGACCTTATTTACAACTAGCTGCAACTACTCAGAACAGCAAAGGGGACCTTGCAACATTTAGCTCATTAAGTTCAGTTTCATTGTAGAGGGCGATGCATTGATTTCAACTGTGACATATCTCACACTGTGAACAGGCTTATTATACTTTAGCATGAGGTCAGAGGTTAGCAGGGGGAGCTCCTAGTTTCATTAGCTAATTAAAGCCAGCTTCCTCGGTGGGTGTATAGATGTTCAGCTCTCCACTGCACCTCTCAGTCTTCAACATTCCCGATCCACTTAGCCCCGAGTTCCTTAATGAGGGCTAGACTGTGGTTTTCTCTGATGAAAAATTCACTAAAGTTGAAATCCCCCAATTATATGCCCTTGTGGAAGGAAAATATATATTATTATGAATCTGATTATTGCTAATTAAACCAGGGGGATTTGATCCAATGCAGGGACAGTGCAGATGAGAGTTCTGTTTGAGCTGCAAAGTAATTGGTGCAAAGACTAGACTGGAAAAAAAGAGCTTCTCTAAGAAAGAATCTTCTTTACTTGTTTGACAGTAGATCAGAAAAATTTAGACGTGAAGGTGGTAAATTAAATTAAATGCAAATACTTTATTAATCCCTGAAGAAAATAGCAGCGGAAAAATGAGGCTACTATAAACTCAATTACTAGGAAATATTAAATTCCTTAGCCATGAAGATGAAAATGTAATATTTGAGCGTGGTGAAAAATACCATACAGGACACTACATATCTCAGGTTAGAGAGATGAGGCATCGGGGGAGGACAGAGCATGGCTCGGAGGTGTGTTTTATGCTGCTGTGTCTTGCGTGAAGATGTGGAGACGTGCATTCCCTTAGATAAATATAACTTTTAAACAAAAATATAGCTGCTGCAAAAAAAATAAAAAATAAAATAAAGATTGAAAAAGCTGCTACATAACATAATATGACTGTCTCTGGTTTTCTCGACAGTTGTCAGGGAGTTGCTGTATGTGATTTTCCTTTGACAAGCTATCATTATTGTTGAACCTGCCAATAAAACACAGCCCCCAGGAGACAGCTAACTGACTCATTTAATCGTTTTTATAATGAGTGCATTCATTATTATTATTATTTCCCATCCTTACTGCGCATTTGAATCAATCCAGTTATTAAGACCTTATGCAGTGTATCTTATCCAAACAGATAAGCTCTACCCAGTTATTCTTTATACTTGATATAAAGTTAATTTTGGTCGCAGCTTTAACAATCCTGACTGACTCAAAGCAATATCATAAATAAGTATTTTATCTACAACTGAACATGGAGAACATATGAAATGTTCATTGGGAGGCATTTTAACTGATTCATGAAAAATAATTGTTGACTTTGGCAAAAAAGTAGGGTCAGAGCTTTACACTTTGCAAAATTTCTTCTTCTTTTACGTTCCATGAACTGAGGTGAGCAGCTGCTGGAAAAATCCCTGGGCTGAAGGCAGGTCAGTCCAGTTCCCCGACTCTAATGAAGCGATTCTTTTGTAATAGATACAGCATGTTCAGTGCTACTCAAGTGTGTTGGCATCCTTCCATTAAATAATATTTTGTGAACAACCCTTTGAAGCGATCACTGCAATCGGTTGCTTTCTGTCAGACCTCTCTGCAGGTATTTTGACCCACTGCTCTTCAGGGGAAAGTCTATGTTATATACATTATTTTCAACCACAGTTCAAAAGCAGAATGTCTTTTTACTCAATTATAATTTAGCAAATTTTAATTTATGGTAACTTTTTTTCCAGTTATTTGAGTGACTATTGTAAATGTGGATTCTTTTTTTTAATGGAAAGATGCCAGTTTGTTTGAGCACCACTGCAGTTCAGCATTGTTTTGCTGAAATATGTAAGGTCTTCTTCGAAAATGTCATCATCAGGATGGGAGCAAATTTCTCAAAAAAATGTCCGAGTTGCCAGCTCCACAGCCATAAATACATTCCAGTAGAGTGTTTTGCTGGGAACAAATTCAAAATGAGCTAAAAACTTCATTATGATGACATACCTTTATATCTTCGATTATGCACAACATTTGAGTTTATGATGTTTCAAATAATATGAAGTTTTATTTTAATCTGCACCCCAGCCTTTCTGGAATAGTAGGTGCTCATTAGTTTTAATCATTTAGATAAATTCATAATTTGAAAGTGTTTAACACATGTTTAGATATTCTGTCTGAAGAAATGGCATTTATAAAGAAAAACATAATAAATCACTGTTCTCTTTTTAAATATCAGCTAGTTGTGATAACTGAATGCATACCAAAGCAGCAAGTCAGCATAACCATCTAAACAGTACAAAACAAGGTACCTTTGACATTTCAACCTGATACTTTGCTTTTTGATGGCAACTAAAACCATTGCTTATCACTTGCTATTATTATTTGTCCTTCAACGCTGCTTATATTCAGAAACGTAGTCGCATGCAAAGAGCACCCCAGGACAAGGAAAGATGACACCGACAGAACAGTGTTGACACAGCGACTGTGTGTCTGCTCACTGTAAAGGTGTCACTGCCTCCACAGAGCAATGACTTTGCTGAGATAAAGATAATGGTGGTGACGGATGGCTTGTCTTCACCCACACTGGCGTCACAAAATCCACAATCAAGTTTTAGATCCATATATGCTATGCGGGCATCTGTGATAACCTGGTCTGCCTATGCAACTAATAAGGAGCAATTTTGTGAGTCAACTAAACAGAAATTTTGTCACTGCTAATATATGTGTGTTAGTTTGTACACAATAACTGGGATTTTAGTTTTTTTTTATAGAAATGTTGATATGTGGTTGTGAATAAGTTGATCTGATCAAAGGTAAACAATGTAAATGGAGAGTCAGTTAAAAGCTTTGTTATGGTACATAAATTCCTCCATCCTGGTGGATATGAATGACCTTGTCTTTTTATGGGGGAGACCAACAAAAGTCCACAAAAAGAGGTATGTGTGTTTGTGGAATGGATTCACCACCTCCCTGCAAACCTGAATTGGAATAAGGAAATATATAGAAAATGAATCGGTATACATGTAGTGGAAAAGATCCTTCTCTGTAACCCTCAGTGAGTTAATCTTCCATCCACGACACGAGCATTATAATCCTCCTTCAAGTTCACTTTCATCGTGTTAAATGTGAGTCATCTCTGTAACACCCAGTATAGGAGCCATAGTGACACATACACTAAAGCAGCTACGGACCACAGCTAGTGTGACTTTTCTCTTTCCTAATGGTGATCAATAGCCTGTAGGATGAAGGAAACGCTGCTGTATTTGTCACTGGACCGAACCATGAAACCTTGATGGGGGAGCGGGGGTGGGGTGGCCAAAGAATAGCTTAGGTGGGTCGACACAGTTTCAATAATGAGCTCCGTTGGGACTACTGCATTACGAGTGGAAATGGTTCCAATTAAACTATCCTGCTGGAAAGTCTGTACGATGGGGAGGTTGGAAAGTAGCAAAGTTAGATGGAAGGTGATGGGAACTGGCTGCGTCTTATCACTGGTCAGAAAAGGTGCCTTCTATTTAACCTCAAATCATTCAGATTAAAAACTTATGAAAGAAGAATTTCAAAAACGTATGCTAATGCATAGCTGTGTTGATGACTAGGTTTATTTATGAAATCCTATTTAGGAAAAATATTATTTTCTTAGTACTGAGTTGCAGATCATAGCACCATATTAAAGCTGGTGTAATTGCAGTGACCCCTTGGAGCTGACCAGTCAATGCTAGCTTGAAGAATGTCTAATGTTTGAATGAGCCCCTCTAGCCTCTTGCCCTTTAAAAGGATCCCTATTTGGATGGATGTAAAATAACCATTAAGCAAATAGAAAGGTCATCGGTCTTAACGTAGTGATTCATCTTGCTGGGATTATGCAATAATACCAAATGTTTACCAGCTTAATATGTGTAATAACAGTCACAGCACTGTTTGAAAGATTTTTCATTCAGTTATTTATTCATTTTCTATATTACTTATTCCAATTCAGGGTTGCTGGGGGATGCTGGAGCCTACCCCCATCAATAAGCAGGGAAGAGGCAGGGTACAGCCTGGACAGGTCCATCACAGAGCCGAAAAGATTTTACTTTGAATTTATCTGTTCTGTATCCAGCATGTTTCTCTGCTTAGAGCTTTATTTCCAGTTTTAGTCCATCAGCCTTTCTCCCAAACTGCCGCAACATGAATGAATCAAAAAAGAAAATATGTAAAATGTGAAAAGTTATCAAGGGAACAAAACCAACATTGTAAAACTCTTACATCCTTATTTGGAGAAAAAATTTTCCCCACAGCCCACTGATGTGATTTTGAATACGTTTTGCTTTTCTTGCCTTCTCATGCCCAATTTGTCATGAGCTTTTGCCAGTTGGCAAAGCAATGAACTTTTCTCACTCTAATGTTGTTGCATTATAGAATAACCTCTGGTTGAGCTTCACAGAGGATTTTCATCGGCTCGCTATTGATTAGCTGCTCTTCCAATTCAGTTTGACACATAGAAATTTTTATGCAGCTCTTAGTTGACACAGAAGAGAAGTCAGAGCCCCCCAATTCTGAATCCTACATGAGGAGGGTGCTTCATGCAGCTTCCCTTAGCAAATTGCTTTTGTTCTATGTGTGCATGCAATACTTTCTATATGTTACTGCTTCACAAACCAAAGGAGTGTGTCTGAATTTGTTAGTTTTGCCACGGCAGGCAAGCTTTAAACACTCAAACGTCGCTGTTCATTATCAGCCTCACTGCTTTGACTGTGATAAAATCAGAAAACAAATATTAATCATCTTTCGTTTTCTCTTTCTTTGCCAGTGTAAAAGGCTCAAAAGCAATTTTTACAAAAGTGGAAAAGTAATGCTACTAATAAAAATGATTCATCTTTGTATGCTTTGCAGGCATACTTTGAAATGTGCAAGGACTAAGCCCAGCAGCAGCTAGCAGCTACCATCACAGACACAAAAGTGTTACTGATTGGCCCAGAAAAATTGGAGATCAGAGGCTGATTTAACAAGAAGCTGCCATGAATTTTGGGCAAATCAGGAGTCTTTTCAAGCTGAAAGACACACCTGATCACTTCTCATAATGCAGCTCGGTTGTTATTCCAGCTAAAAATAGTTTCTGATTTCTGGACAAAACATTTTCTGGGCATGTTCATGGATTTATAAATCAAACCATAAAAAAAAGGAAGAGAGAGAAAAACAATCCAGCAATTTTTTCTTTTACTTTTATAAAGCCGCTGGTGCTTTTGATTGTTATCGTGGGAACACAACTCTTAGCTTACTTTTACTATGGAGAACAGTTAAGTAGTTTTAGAAGAATTTAGTTAAGCGAGTGGGTCATTTTGGATATTTTGGACAGACTAATTTTCTTTCAAATAATGAGAATTTCCTCATCAATAAAATCAACTCAAAATAAATGTTATTTAACTCATTATTAACCCCGCTAACTAATGCTTTTAGTGCAACTTTTCACGGTCTTGTACATAAAATGTGTCATAAAAATAAACTTGCCTTACCTTATACAACACATTTCCCATAAAAGTAACTCAAAGTGCTTAAAACAAAAGGATATAAAGAAACATAAAACTAAAAGTAGGTTCTCCATGCTGACAGAGCAAATACTAGAGGGACCTATAATAGACAAATAAAACCCCCCAAAATATATGTTCTTTCAAATTTGATGTCCCCCTTTTTGCAGCTGTGCTGTAGCACAGACATAAAGTGAAAATTGGATCCCAATGGAAAATAACGACATCATTTAGCATGCAGACGGAATCAGTTGCTTTGAGAAGGTGCTTTCAATCGGTACAGTGAATTGTACCATCAACACGCCAGTTTCAGTGTTGTAGCTCACTACACAGCATTCACAGTGGCATTGTGCTAGACTGAAGAAGAACTAGAGAACAGAGCATTAAAGCTGCCTTGGAGGGGTGTGTGTTTGAGGCTGTATAGCTGCAGGGTGAGATGGTGTTGGCACATCCCTTTCTGGTTTCAGACAGAGATGGTGCAAATCTGGTGGGGGGTTGGGCTTTAGTTAAAGATGTCACCTTGCTAACTGGTACTAGCTGTACTTGTATTGCTCTGTGTGATGACACACATGCACAAATTTAAACACTAATGTAGTCTGATGGGCTTCAGGGCGATTTAAGTTCTTTAAAAGCCTCTAGGATTCCCTGATTTGCGAGCATATTTTTGTTTGTGCCTGTCTTCATGTACTTGTTCTTTTGTGTGCTGTTATGACTGCATGTTGCCTGTATGTGTGTGGGTTTCATCAGACAACTTAACACCAACTGTCACAATTCCCCACAGAACCGCGCTGTGTCTTGCAGTTCTAGTTATCTAATCTTGCAAGGGCTCACTGTGTTCAGGTGGCATGCAGTGTTGCAGGCAGCTGTCTCGAGGATAAATCCTAAAATGGTTGAGAAACTGGATAAAACTGAGGAGGCTGAAATTTAGTTATGTGACATTTACAGTGCTCATTTTTCCACTGATAAGTCTCTCTTCATGGTTTGGCATTCTGTCTTGAAGCAATGTGCTTGTGTCATTTGGTTGTTTGTTGCTGTAAACGTGCCATACAGGTCCTTTGTTGGTATTTTGCTTTCAAAAGGAGTTTGCTATGCACTGAATAATTCATTGTTTTATAGGGAGACGTTAAAAAGAAGACATTTCTCATGATAAGAATGAAGTTGCAAACAGTTGCATCACAGCACAACAGTTTTCACTCCATCTAACTTTACAATACAACATTGTCCAAATCTAAGCAAACTGTTTCCTTATACATGACTACATTTTGCAAAATGAACAGTTTCATCCTCCTTTTGCTCTATTTTCAGTGAGTTTTGTTATCATTTGTAGATTAAAATAAAAATAATAAAATAATAACAATAAGAGTAAAAAATATTCTTGCACTTTTGAAAAAATGATATTTTTCACATCAAGCATTGAGTGTAAATACTGTGGCACTCTGCTTTAATGTAAAAGAAATGATTAGCAGAAATACTCACAAAGCATTTCATTGCCAATAATTCACTACAATTTTTTAGATCTACCATTATGTGTATTTGGCTCATGTGAATTAACACTACAGAACACTGCCAAGGGATGCAAATGTAATTGTAGTGTAGGTGGGAAAGCCAAGCAAATATTAATGCATTTCAGGGCTTCCCAAAACTGCCAAATGTGTGTGTTATTATCTTTGAACTGCTCACATTCCCTCCTAGTGAGTAATCATGTACAATGATTGTGTGTCATGCTTAGAAATGCATCATTAATCTGCAAATGATTCAGCAGCTAATGCCTTGAAATTGAAATGAGAAAACAGAGACTGTAGAATTTCTGCATAGCAGGTTTGTGTCATTAAGGAACAAAGAGTTTGTGCCACAGAGGCCAGAGGGGATGCTGCGAGATGCGAGGCTCAAGTAACAAAATCCCTTCATGTCATGAAGCTGAAATCGAGGCAGGAACCTATGGGACTGCCTAGTTTGCAGGAATACGTAGAAAATACTGGTGCTTTTTTTGGGGGAAGCAGACTTGGTGGGGACAAATCCTCACTTAATAATTTATGTTCCAATTTCTTGTTCTGCAAAAACCTTTGGTCTCTTGTGAGTTTATCATCTAGGGCAAAGGAGAGACTTAGGACACTAGAACAGAATGGGATATGCACTTACTGTTAATAAAAAATGCCTGGAGGTGGGGGAGAAAATGATGGCCTGTTCTGAATGTGTTCCACATTCGTAGGTCAGTATATACATAAATGTATTCTATTTGAGGCATATACTGCAGTGCTGTGTGTGTGCATCTGTGTTTAGAGACTGAGGTAGGTAAATGCAAGTGGTGCACCTTGTTTTGTCTTACATACAACTAGCATATAGCACAGGAAAGTTTTTTTTTGCAGATGGTGCTCTATTACCTATAAATGATGGCTGCAGCATTCGTTGATAGAATCCTCCATAACACAGAATACTTCACTTCCAGACGTTGATGCAGTGAGTAAGTACAGATGATGATGATGATGATGTGTCTTATTAGAAAACAAACACGGTAAATGTCTGCATCCATTCCTGGTTAAAAAGTAGGTTTGTGCAGCTGCGTAGAGTTTCACAATGATTGAAATCGTTATGTTCACACAAGTTTAACAAAAAGAATGCAGATATGCATTTTTGCCTTTATGCATACACAGGTTTAGTTGGGAACCTACACACAGCTACATGCATCCAGCCCTAATGAGACATTTAAAGTTACCACTAGATGGCAGTACATTATTCATGGTGCTTCTTTAATATTGCAACATCCATTTACCCAAATTTAATTTACAAAGCAAGGATGTTGCACACTGTCTTTAGATTTGTAGCATTTAATAAAATCCCTATTATACAAAAAAAAGTTAAATGGCAAATTTCTAAAGGTCTGCCGGGATTTACGCACCCAACTAATGACAGACTGCGTTTAAGAATTGGCAAAAATTATATGTTACATTAAATCAAGCAAAAATCATAGTTATTTTTTCCTTTTCTTTTCCCAGTGTTGGCCAGTGCAGAAGGAAAACAAAGGAAATTTTATGTTTGGTAGGTCAAGCTTCTCTCAGCTTTCTTCTCCATCCTCTCTCTCAATTTCTTCCAAGCACACACACAATCACACACACTTATGCATTTTCATCTTGCTCCCCTCCTTCTTACCCTAGAGTCCTCCTCCTTCTCCACATCATCCTCCATTCCGTCTCTCACAGGCAATTTCCTTCTGCCTCTGTCTTTTTTGTTATTATTAACTTCCACTATTCGCCACCTCCCCTCGCTTTCCATCCTACACTCTTTTTCTCCATTCATCTCTCAACTCCTGTCTTTTTGACCAGCCTTCTCTGGGGGCGGATGTGTCTTCCTGGCTCTCCGCAGATCTGGAAAGGACATCCTCTCAGTTTAATTCAACTCAACCCTGGCCTCCCGGCGCTCCTAGACGCAGCATGTGTGACAGCTCTACAGAGACAGCCAGAAGGAACAGACCAGTCTCATCTGCATATACATGCATGTATGTGTGTGTGTGTGTGTGTGTGTGTGTGTGTGTGTGTGTGTGTGTGTGTGTGTGTGTGTGTGTGTGTGTGTGTGTTGGTGTGCTAGTGACTTGAGTGTGAAAGAGAAGGGGCTTTCTGGCAGCCATCTTTCAACACTTCTCTGCAGACAGAAAGAGTTAATTTCATCCTGGCAGCAATCAAGACAGTCTATAAATCTATGATGAGGAGCTGCCATGTTGATTATTCAGTGTGAATTAAAAGGGCTGTGAATGTTTCCTAAATTATGACGTAACATATGTTTTTTGCTCTAAGCTCGATTGAGAGACTGTAAATAAAGCTACGATCTTGAAGACATGACGGCATACCGGTTTCTTCCACATGTTTGAAGCATACAGCCTGGCAGCTACTGGATGATAGCCCGTCTGCATTAAAATTGTAGAAGGGCACATTTAATGCAGTGTAATAATTGCAGTACATCCTTGAACATGAGCATTTAACTCACTCCTTTTTGCTATAGTGGTAGAAAATGTTGGGTATGTAGGGTAGCTGTCCCTTTATATAGAGCTTCATAAACCAATTTGAACCTGTAAAGCTTTGCTGTTAATTTGTAGCAAAACTTTTTTGCACCAGGCAATAAGTAGACTTGTGTGCACCTGCAAGCCACAACAGTTACATAACTGCTGCTCTTAAAATATGAAACACACGGTTTTCTGGCCCACTCAACTAAAGCTCTCCAGAAACTCCCGCTTTTCAGAACAGAATAAAAACATCCATCATCTATATCTGCAGAACTAAATATATCATATCTTTTCAGGAAATAATAGAAACAAGCAAATGACAATTAAGCAAAAGTAAATGTTGAGTGTCCAAAGTTTAATAGCAAGAAATATATGAATAAACATTTTTCACAGTTCAGGCTGATCTGGAACAATCTGGATCAGGGTTTTTTAGCCAATCTTTCATTGATAAAGGTGGAAACTCCACCAAATCAGGCGCAGGTTTTATGATTTGCGGTTTTCTGCATCTGACACAGTGAATGCATCAAATGAATGATGAATACCATTGCTGCATACTTATTATTATTATCTATTATTTAAACCCACCACTTGGCCACATGATCCTGTCACTACAGGTATCCTGCAGAGCATCCTATCCACAATTAAATCTGCTTTAACCCATACCATCAGCTTCTCTCTGAATCTGGTGTCTTCCCCTCTGCTTTCAAGGAAGCTCGGGTCGCCCCGCTGCTAAAGAAACCCACACTCAACCCATCCCAGGTTGAAAACTACCGACCGGTCTCACTGGTTCCATTCATG
>JBAMHX010000010.1:24229589-24244300 GCA_037177515.1 Pseudomugil tenellus
CTTCCCACAGCTCTACATCTGAAACTGCAGAGCAGCTCACATACATTCAAAGAAAGAACACCCTACAGCATGCACAGAACAGACATCAAACATAAATGAATTTTGCCCAGTGGAGTGGAGTTTCAAAACCTGTCTGTGTGAGCTCTTGGTGTAGGTAGGCATGTTACACACTCACCCACAAGCAGCCTTCAGTTTCAGTCAAAAACATTTGCTCAGTCGAACCCTCCATCTTGTCAAGGCCTCATACATGTCATTATACTGTGTAATGATGTGTGAAATTCTGCCCACGATGAACTCTGCATATGGATGTTCGCCTCTTGCATTCTGTTCACCTGTGCATTGAGATTGTACAATAACGCTGTCATGACAACATTTATTACCATGTACTAAATCTTCTTGTATAGGAAACTGCATTTGTGTTTAAAGAAAGGCAGCTTTCAAAAGTTTGACATGCTTTAGGATGTTTTAGTACATCTTAAAGGAACTTGTGTGGCTGTAAAACTTCCTATATCAGGTTGTTGACATTTATTGCTTCATATTTCACTGCTTGTTATTAACTTAAAAGGTTTAGAAAGAGTAATTGGAGGTGGAAGGACTTATTCTGAACAATTAGCTATTAGCGATACAGCAGTTCAATGTAGATTTATAAGGATTTATCCCCTTCGTTGAGAAGCTTAAGAGCTTTAGAAAGACAAACAAATTACACTTATGCTGTAAATCATATCAACTCACCATAATTCTGAAACCCCCAACCCAGAGTGAACAATGTATTCATATTTGTGAGACATTTTTAAATGAATTATATTTTACTAGACCCACCCAACAGTGTTATCCCTCCAATAACTGCAGACATGCTGCTGTATTTTTATTTGCATTTCTGGCCCCGCAGCGCTCTGTATTGAACACCCAAAGAGTAGGGCAACCTTGAACACAGAATGAAATGACAAGCCTTCCGTCTCCATAAATGAGCTTTGGATGCTGTTTGCTGACATTGCTGGATTGAGCAGAAACTAAATATATACACGGTCAGGGAGTGCAGAGCTATATAGGAGCATGCTAATGCCCATGTGAGAAACAGCTGGGAACACACAACAACATCGGTGTACAGGCTGAGAAAAATGAGCAGCAGGTGTTGCTCTCAATATGTACAGTAGAGATAGGAGCCCGCCTAGTCAGCTCAGGTTCCTGAATTGACCTGAAACTTGCACTTCTGCAATGATTTTTCATTATAATACTTTTTTTTTCAAACAAAAAAACTTAAAAAGGGAATAAAAGGGAAAGAGTCAATGCTGTGCTTTTTAATGGCTTTCTTGTGTCGTGAAAGTATGAGCTCGAAGGAAAACATATTTGCTCATAAGGCCTTTTTGTCATGATGGGTGTGAGCATGCTGCGACTGAACCGGCCAGAACTTCCAGGAATATGTTGATCCATCTTGACACATGAGTAAGGATTTAGGACACGAGCCCAGTCCTACAGGACTCTACCCACACTGTGCAACATTTTCCTCACAAGTCATTCATTTATGTCAATGAAGGGTTTCTGCTGCCCTGCTACATGTAGACATTTAAACCGTTCTGTGCACAAGTCTTGAGCGAATGTTTATACTTTAACTTTGAAGAAGTCAGTTTCTTTTCTTTTCGAGTGGTCTTCAGAAGTTTTTTTTCCAGGTTTCAAAAAAGTATTTCAAAGATTTCTTTGGATATTAGCAGTTTTTTTCTTAAGTTTGTTCCAGTCTTTGTCTCTATGGTTAACTATGGTTGAACCAGTGTTGTCTCAACAGACTTCTTGGCAAAGCATCACTGTTAGCAAGTAAAATCACTTCTTTACATGTATCTTTCAATAATAGCAAAAATAACATTGCTTTGGTGGAAAGAAATATTTTTTTTTTTTCCACCAAAAAGGTGAATCCCACAGAAATATTCTTTGAATATTTGTCAAATTTCAGCATTATGTGCAGTGTGTCAAAAATGAAACTGCTTAAATGGAGGACAAAAGAAGAACTGTCAAGGCCAATAAAAAATGATCTACGGCAGATGTAGCTGGAAAGCTCTCAAAAATAGAAACGAATCCAGCAAAAACATGACACACAACGTCATAGATGCACCTAAACCTGGTGATCCTTCCATGGTTTCTCAATGCCTTTATGGACGAGTACTTGTCAAGACGCCTTTCTTCACGAAGGCGAAGGAGCAAAAGACAAAGTATAAAAACATTACACAAGTACTTGGTTTTAAATAAGTGACAGGTGTTATGAAGTGCTGAATCCTCCTTCGGGACCATGTCTCAATCTTACTGAAACAATGTAAGATCATCTTGACAGAAGATAACAAAGGCAAAACCATCAGCAGAACTACTGCTAAAGACTACTTTAAAACAGTACAATAACACTTCAACCTTCAAGCTGTGTTGCATGTTAAAGGTGGTTATCAAATATAGGTAGTTTATTTCCATACATGTGTGTTTCAATAACCCACTGCAGCTAATTCCTGTTTTCATTTGATGAAATAAAAGGTGGCTCAAAACTTTTGCACAGTTCTGCTTCATTGCACTATGATCTTTAACTCAGCCAAATTCCACATATAAGAACTGCTACCGCTCAACCTCATTGGATCATTATGCCGTTTGGATGAATCAATAGATTATTTCTTTTCCTTTTATCATCTTTCTTTATTTTGTGCACCTGTACCAGAGCAGAGAACAACCTCTAGCACTTCACTGTTTCACAGAGAGTGATGTAAGGCAAGACAGCATGACTTAGTTAACTTCGACACTTGCATCTTCTTTTTTCCCCTTTCTTGCTGTCCCTCTGCGAATAACTTGTTATTTTCTATCTGAGACGTTGTGTAGGCAATGCTTCTCGTGTGTCTTCTGCTGCTACACAAAACACACATTGCTTGTTCTTCTACCCTATTTTAAGATTTAATCATTTATTCACAA
Source organism: Pseudomugil tenellus (assembly GCA_037177515.1). Classification (NCBI taxonomy): domain Eukaryota; kingdom Metazoa; phylum Chordata; class Actinopteri; order Atheriniformes; family Pseudomugilidae; genus Pseudomugil; species Pseudomugil tenellus. The sequence continues at coordinate 24,232,527 of JBAMHX010000010.1, forward strand.
GACGTTTGTTTTCTTGCCCGCACCAGCAGATTTTGGATTAGTACACAATGATAAAAAAGTCAATTCAACTTGCATCAAGTCAGCTCCATGACTTTGAATTCCAGTTGAACCAGCAGCTGAGAAAACCTCTCCTCACCCTTCTATCTCAGCACCCAAACGCTCATCATGAAGATTATCACCATTCTTTTTAATCAGGTTGACTCTGAACTCTTCTTCTTGCACCAGCTCACACTGCCTTTCTGTGGCATCACGCATTGATTCTCCCCTCTCACATCCACCGTGCACGGCAACCGGAGGACAAAGATGGCAATCGCCTGACTACTGTTCTAAACCTGATCAGCATGGAAATTGTTCATCTCTGTCAAGCACGCTTTCAAGAGCTTCTCTCATCTCTGACTCCGCCAACCTTTCACAGAGCAAAAAGAAGATAACATTATGTTTACCTCGTTCAGAGACTTCAGTGTGAGACTGCTATTCCCAGCGCATGCGACAGAAGGACTCCGACTCATTCTAGAAATCCTGTTTTTGTCCCTGCTGCGTGTTGTCCCCCCCACCTTCCTCTTCCTCGTCCCCTGTAGAAAGAGAGGACGCATTCAAAGCATCCCTTTCGTTTGCTGTGCCATGCCAGGAGAAACCCGCCTTTATGGATTGGATGATGTAGATAATAGGGCTGAGGGGGTGGGGAGCGGGGGAGTGCATATAAGCCAAACAGAGGACTTGAACTCCCAGGGTTTATTTTCCTCGCTTCCCCCCTTTCCTCTTCTCGCGCTCACACACGCCGGAACAGTAGCATGAGGCGAGACATCAGAGTGGCAGCGATGTATGTGTTTTGCTTCTGTGGCTCTTCACCTCTTCCTTCTCGTTGGTCTCCCTCCCACCCTTCTCCTCACTACCTCTTTTTGTGCCTCTCTGTCTGCAGTTCCTCAGCTCACACAGAGGCTCGCTGCTCTGTCATGACAGCTCTACGCGTGCAGAGATGTCTCTGAATGTGCTTATGTTGAGGGGGACTGAAGTAGCCTGGAAGCTGAGACTGAGACCACCCTCCCCTCCTCCCTTCCAGAGATGGTCTTTCTAATGGCATGTACCACTGACGCTTGGAGCAGGGTGGGCTGCAGCACTGAAAGAGAGGAGAAGGGGGGGAGAAAGTAGGAATAAAAGGATTCCGACAGAATGAGCTGTTCGATGAGTAGTATATTCTCTCGTTATACAGCTTTGCATAAAGAGTAGCATCATTTCTAAGCTTTATTTTTTGTTGCCTTAAAACAAATGACCTCGGACAAATGATCCCGCATTTTTAGTAAAGACAACAGCTTGGAGATGTGCAGAAAACAGGAGTTGCATGTTGGTGTTGGCAGCTGTGAATTAATTCTGGAAGAGCTGCAACTATGCCACAGATAAGGCATTCGCTCATGCTTTGCTGGCTGCACAATGGAACAAAGGCAGAAACGTATCCCAGAAGCTGTCTTGCAAATGTGCAAGCGAATAATTAAGTCACATAATTCAGTCGTAACTCCAAGCGTTGCATCTCAAGAATGACTGACTGGCAGAGGCTTCTCCATGTGCCAGGTCCGCCACAACCTTTCCATCCTGTTAAAAAAAAAAGAAGTGAACCATCTCATTTCAGGCGTCACTGAGTAAAAGAGCCTGTCTGTCATGGAAGTGAGACAGTGTCTGGTGTGAGGATCAGGAACAACTACCTCATCCAGCTAACCTCCTCTGAGCTCTGGAGAGCAGACCTGGCTCTCTGAGGAGCTTAGCCATTGCAGCTGGAACAGGAAGAGGAGGTCTGTGCTCCAGGGAACAACTGTGTGGGATATTGCACCTGGAAAAACTGGACTAGAGAGAGACAAACACAGAAAGCAAGAAATAATGTCCCCCGCCAGTGTATCACATGAATGACAATGAGGAAACTCATACCAAGGCATCTTTGCACATTTGTTTTTAATTATGTCTGTTATATTAAATGCACAGACCACGTCGCATTTTGCCATCACAATATAATGAAAAAGGCAGCAGCCAAGAGGGTATTCGGAGGCCTAAATTGCTGTTATGAGCGTAGCCACTAATAAGATGGTGCGTGTGTCTGAAAGGCGGCTTAACCTGCAGGAAAAAAAAAAAAAGAAAAAAGAAAAGAAACATCAGATGATCTGACAAGCGTGTGATACATTTCACTGCAGTGTGTCATTCGATATTTTAAGCTTTAGTCCGTTAGTCAGATTGAACTGCAATAACTTCAGCTGCTTGAATCAAATAACGTGATAGTGTGACACGGGACGGTAGGCACAGCAGTTTACAGGAAACAGATGACCCTATCAGGGAAGGTCTCATCATAGGAAAAGAAAGAAAAACAAAGGCTGTCTGGAGATTTAGTGAGCACTTTAAATCACATATGACCAGAATGGCAGTATGGGCTGGAAGCTGAATCCAGTAATCCCAGTAAGATGGCATTGTTTCAATCAAGAACTGATGGGCCTTTGTAAAGCTGCAGTTTTGCACTGGGAACCAACAGCTACTTCATGGTTTGTCTTGTGGTGGGTGAGGATATGTATTTGTAAAGCTGGCTATCTGTATTTGCTGTATCAGCAGAAATACAATCGCTGCACAATTCAGTACAGATTTCAGTAAAACGTCAACTTAAAGGGGCAGCTTAGCATTTTAGAGAGAAGGGATTTTTTTTATTCTCTGAATTAAATAAGAAGATAGAAATCCCTCCAATTATAACTGAATCAGACTGCAGCTTAGCTTAGCTTAGCACGAAGAGATAAAAGTGGGACTCAGAAGCATTGCATAAATAAATAAAAAAAAATTACACACTCCTTTTCAATTCTACTGATTGTTTCTCCACTATCTGCACAAGAATTAATCAAAATATTACTTAGGATTTAAACAATTTCTATAATAGATAAAAAGGTAAGTGAATATGTAAGTTAGCTCCTGCTTTAGCACTATCATAGTTGGACTCTGGAGCGCTGTGCTGAAGACTCCAAAAGACACATCAGTATAACTATGAGCTTCAGAGTTGTTGATATATGAATCCATTGAAACATACTTGTGTAAAGGACTATAAATAAACTGAACTCGTCAATTGAATTTGAGAAGAGAAGGTGTCTGTACACACGGGGCTTGTGGATAAACCGCGTAGATACAGGTCAGTGTATCAGAGATCCATAACACAACTTGTTATGAGATGTACCTGTTGTTGTCAAACCTCTCTACCATCATGTGTCATTTGGACAAGTCAAGCATGAACAAATGGGTCTGAAAATGTAAATGTACGTGTATGTGTGTGCGTGTGTGTGATTGTTAAAAGTTTGCCATGTATGTCCTAAATCTTTCAGAGCTACAGCATGGCTGTGGGTGGTGCCTCTTGCCTTTCTGGAGGAGTATGATTTTTCCTCACCAGCCATCTGGTGTGTCTTTTCAAGCCCAACAAGAGGAAAAGAGAGAAATGCTGGAGTTCAGCAGATGATAGACTTGAGTAGGCCAGAGAATACACTCACACAAACAAACACACACACACACCTACACGCTCAGAAACAGGACAAGGGCAACAGATGGAAAGGGACCCGATAGGCTGCCAATGCTGGAGCTAGGCCTGGTGGGCAAGCCCCACAGGCATCATTGGGGGTCCATTGATATGTAATGTTCTGACAGACTACGAGGTGAGTATTTCAATCCAGACAATGTAGCTCTACTATGTCTGGCAGGCAAAATTCCCACTGGGAATTGTAAAGCAAATGCTTTTCTTTGGTGGATGATCAGCGATGATATCATCTCTTCAAACCACAGAAATTCACACTGACACTCAATTATCTATCTTAAAATTACAATAATCTTTATTCCGTATTATTCTCTGAAGGAGGATATACCTTACCTAGATGTTAACAACGTAATTATTTCCTCCAATTAGGTGCATATTAATACAAAAACCCTTCAAATATTTCAAATGTCAACACTGTCTATGGATACATGATGCTTTTTAATTTGGAATTAATTATTCAGAATCAAGTGAGTCTAAATAAAATTATTCTCTTTCACATTTACATGGAATATGAGCTTTATATGGAAAACACGTTAATTTGCCTTTATTTAATCCCGCTTTAGATCAGAAGACTGGGATGGAATGGAACATAATCTTGTTTGTGTATAAAAAAAAAAACTTGACTTTCTGCTCCTTCTCTTTTTCACTTTGACTATTATTTCTTATTAATATTAAAATTAAAGCTTGTTCGCGATTCGCAGCCGAGTGTGAAGTGGCTGATATGAGAATCAGCACCTCCAAATTCGAGACCATGGTCCTCAGCCGGAAAAGGGTGGAGTGCCCTTTGTGGGTTGGGGGGGGCGAGGTCCTGTCCCAAGTGGAGGAGTAGGATGGAGCTTGAGATCGACTGATGGAAATGAGCGGCGTCTGCAGTAATGCGGACGCTGGGCCGGACTGTCGTCGTGAAGAAGATCTGATTTACTGTCGATCTTTGCAACTACGCTCACCTATGGCCATGAACTTTGGGTAGTGACCGAAAGAACGAGATCGCGAATACAGGCGGCTGAAATGAGTTTCATCCGTAGGGTGGCTGGGCTCTCCCTTAGAGATAGGGTGAGAAGCTTTGTCATCCGGGAGGGACTCAGAGTAGAGCCTCCACATCGAGAGGAGTCAGATGAGGTGGCTCGCGCATCTGGCTAGGATGCCTCCTGGACACCTCCCTGTCCCCGCCTGCCCTGGGAACGCCTCGGGATCCCTCCCGATGAGCTGGCAAATGTGGCTGGGGATAGGGAATTCTGGCCTTCCCTTCTTAGGCTGCTGCTCCCGCGACCCGACCCCAGATAAGCATACGAGCATACTACTTCACCTTTTTTAAGGAGCTGAGGAGGAGAAAGGAGAAAGAAAGCCAAGTGGAATATGTGCGTCATTGTGATGGGACAATAGAACAAGCCTATGCGAAAAGATCTGAACTAACCTGAAGCAGAATGATCGCAGAAATAATAGAATTCAATAATTAAGTCACATCTAAATAAATGGGAATAAACCAGACACTTACTTTGGAAAAAAGTTCAGAACTGTTGTTTTCATTTTGAATGAAGCTTGTGTGTTGATATTTTCATCTCCTTTAAGTGGATTTTTTAAATTTTTTATGAAAGAATTAAAAACTGTCATGTAAGCGTGATTACGGTGCATGCACCATACTCACTCTGACCTTCATGAACACATATCAACACAAAGGAAAAAAGAACAAACTTATCATTTGAAAGACCAAGTTACATTGTTTACATTGAGCCATTTTTCTTCTATTGAAGGTTAAAGTCCATAAAAAGTTTCTACCTGGGTTTCATTAGCGGAGAATAGAATTACCTCCCAAAGTTGCTGGTTTTGCAAGTATGAATGTTTTATTTCTTTTCAACAACAGCACACTGATTCTGATTTATTGACCTTACTTGTCAAGCTATTTGCAAGCATGCTAATGAGTTGTGTATGTGAAAGTATGGGAGCATATACAAGATGCAAGGCAGTTGTCCCCAGTGACAAGGGTGAGAAACACTATGGTAGATACAATTTTTTTTATAACATATTAGATTTTTTCCCTCAGTGACCTTTAATTTAATTGTACCCTTAATAGTTTCCTTTTAATTAGGCTCACCGAAGAGAATTATCAAACCAGTCTGAGATTGTAATTAGTGATTGGACAGGAGAATAATTACAACAATGCAGACTAAATCTCCCTCAGAAACACTAAAACACAAATGTCTAATTAGCTTAAATCCTGTATACAAATAAACATAACTCAGTGACACAAAACACTTACAATGTTCAAACTATACTGTTTTCCTTTGTGTTGGGTATAGAGGACGTGCCGCTGACGTCACTGAGTTACGTGACGTTTGCTCTGGACTGTAGCTGCTCGATCTCTAAACCGTTAAACTTGGGCAGATTGTAGTGTTTGGGGTATTCCTCCAAGTCAAATAGTGATTTCATGCTCTGCATTTTGGTGTAGGAATATACACGGCCAAAAGAATGGCTTGTTTTTCTACAGATTACTGGAAAACACCAAGAGACAGGACAAATAGATTGTAACTGTGAGACGAGAGGACTGGGAACCAGTGCTACCAGTAGATTAGCAGTTAACACTTTATATCAGGTAGCCTGTGAATTTCATATTTGTAGCTTGTGTTGTAGTTGGGCTGGCTTTCCTCTTACCCAACCAAAATATCACAATCCACATGATAAAAATATTCTGGTTTATACTATGTTTAGCGGTTGCTACGTTCAGTCGGTAGGACGTTATGCTCAATTCAGATTATTTAGAGGAATCAGATGTTTTATAGAGTTCCCTCACATTCCCAATTAAATGCAACATGTTTGTGATCTCTTGTATGAACGTTATGGACACCAAAATTGTCTAGCTTGATTAAAAGACAATGGTAAAGATACGACAATGTGAGTGACGCCCTCGTGTTTATGGTGTTACAACAGAATCTGTAACCTATCAGAATTTGTGACCGCAATTAGTTTAATATTTATCTACATATACGTCTTAAAGGATTAATCAAGTCTTTAAAAAGCTTTTTTTTTTTTAGAAATAATGAGAATTTAACACAAAACTTAATTAAAATCTGCATTTATCACTTATACTATATTACACTAGAGCCCAATGGGGGTCACAGATTTTGTTGTACCACCGGAAGTAAACATGACACACGAGGCTAACAGCAGTGTGTATCTCGTTATTGTAAATCTATTATCCATCTGGCACATTTTCAATGGCATCATTTTAAGGAGATTATAAAAGAGGAGAGCCTGGTGGCATCATTTGAAGCAGCAGCAACATCATCTGCACAGAGAAACGTGTGGATACAAAATCGCAGCCAGGCGTGGTGGGAGATGGATGCGAGCGCCTTTATAGATAAGGAGTTTATAAATAATTTTCCAGTCACCTGCAGAACCTTCATGTACATTGCTGATTGCCTGTTTGAAATTCTGTAGCAATGAAGTGATCGTTAATCCCAAGTAGGAAACATTTCTGGCGATATCTGCTCCTCACTTTACCTTCCAGATGTTCGACAATATGAGATCATTGTTCGGGAAAACTCGACACGGCTATTTCAGATATATTTTGCAAGTGTTTGACATCAGATCCATACTAGCTGTGTGTGTGTTTATGCCAGATTTATGGTTTAGTTTGTGTGTACATGCTAAACTTGCCGTGGTTATCGCTGGATGCTTGCCGTCCAACATGGTGGCATAAACAGTGGGGACCATGTGACTGCATGTCCTCTATTACAGCATGTGTCAAAGACAAAGCTGTCAACAAATGGAGACCATGCTGCTTCTTTTTTTGCAAGAAAAAAGAAAAGAATTACAATTACAAGCCATTTCAAATACAAATAAAATGGGGATTTTTTTAAGAGTTCTTTTATGGAGACAAAGTTTTCAAAAGTTTTATGAATTCAGTCCACGGTGCTCAGCATTTGGCACATGTGTGTTTTTCTTGTCTTGCAGATTGGCCTGGAGGCACATTGTCACCTGGGACCAAAATGACACAGTGAAAATGGAAAAGTGAAGAGCCTGGTTCATGTCAGACACAGTGATGTTGTTGCTTTGTGCTGCATACAAGAAAAGGGTATGAATTTGCATGCTTGTGACCAATGAAACAGTGGGGATACACAAAGGGGCAGCTTGACACTATTTTGCAAACTGTTTGAGACTGTCTATGTTTAAAAAGCATGTACATTTATAATCATACCACCTGTGGTGGATGTATCACAAAAGCACATTTAAAATGGTTGTAAAGATCATTTAAAATGATTAATAGGCTGATCCATGATCCATCTCTGTACTGGGGTTCCCATGTCTAGAGTAGATGGAGGGGAACATTCTGGGTTCCTACTTATAGATAACTAAGGTGCTTCGGCCTCACTTCCTGATGACAAATTATTGGCAAAAATTAGAGTTCAGCTTTAGAAAATAGAGTATATTTTCAGAATAAAATATTTTTATCTGCAGTATATATCTAATTAAAAACCTTCCTAAGGAGCAGTCAATGAAAGTTAGGCTGTTGAATCCTCCTCACAGTGTTTATCCAGATGGGCGTAGTGCTTTTGTGGGTAGTTGGGTGTTCATATGATCCAACTGTTGTCATACTAACATCACCATCATCCAGGAAATGATGTCAGATGGGTCTGTGCGGTAAACAGATTGTCCCTTGGCAGCATCAGGTCAGAGTGCAGAAGAGACACTGACTGCCAGCTAACAAAAACCAAACACTGTTTCTCACTGGAACATTTGTAGAGAACATCTACTTATTTTGCTCACATCCATTTGTATTTTGTCATAAATGAAAAAAAGAAAAACAACACTGATGTTGAAAACAACTGAAATCAGTGTTTCGTGGTTTTATGGGAGAAATGTATTTTACAGTGTTCTGAAAAGCTGAGAGGGGAGCGGCAAGGCGCCAAATCTGCCCACTGAACAGCTGTTGCTGGCAACAGCAGGTAGGCTGAGGAAGGACTGTATTTACACTGAATTAGGCCATCAGCTGGACAGTATCCTCAGAATACAAGCGACTCAGACGGGATAAGCGAACAGATGTCTGATGCCTGTGATTCAAGGGCAAATCCTTAGACAGCTACAAATCACAGATTGACACTAGAGCATCTGTAGGAGGGCTGAGCTCCTGACGCCTGCAGTGCTGGATGCTTTTACTCCTGTGCCACACCAGTCACATAACTCTGACTTTCAGACTGAATATTAGTATCATAAACAACTGACATGCTCAAGGCCTCTGATCAGGTTGATAGCAGCGCTGTATGCACATTCTAACATTAGCTGGCTCACAGCTTCAGAAACCTGAAGACTGCATACATGTATTGTTATTGTTGGTGGTTTCTGTCTTGGCCAATCAGATTTTCAGATTTTGGTTGTTTGGGGGAATTTATCCAACACTGAGCAGCTGCTGTAACTGTGTGACAATATTCAGGTGATTTGGTGTTCCTTTGTAAAAATACAATGTGAAAGAAAACCAAATTAAATGAAAATGGGATTTTTTTTCTGATTTTCCATTCAAACAAATCAGGTTTCCGGGATTCATTCAAATTAAATACATTATTTTATTTTTAGTTTTTTTTTACTTCACTGAAAAGCAACTCAGTTCTTCATTTGATGAAACGACACTTCTCTCCAATTGCTGTCATTATCATGCTGTTTTAGTTCAGGTACAAACAGTTTTTTCACGTTCAAATACAGCGTCTGCATGCATTCGAGGCAAAATGAAAATCAAATTTCTGTGTTTAGATATAACAATAAAAAATTACAGCTAGCTTGTCCCAACTGATGGTGTTACAAAAGCATCATGGTGGGCCATAAAGCAACCCTTTTGCTGTGTGTATCCTGTGCCACACATCTCACATGAAATGCATTACTTTGAAGTTATGCTGGGAGTCACATAAACACATGATTCTTGCTCGCCACAACCAAGTCACTTTCCTTTTGTTCACATTTTACTGTGAGACCTTGCTGGAGTACCAAACTTATTTTTCCATCAAATAAACGTTTACTGATTGTAATATTGTGGTATTAAGTAAAACCCAGATCACAGAGTAGCTTTCCTTCAAGTGATTGACAACTTTTTGCCTTTCTCACTGCTTCATTTTCCACTAGAGCTAAATTCAACTGTAAGAAGACATTTTAGCTTAAGAGAAAGTTGTAGCTGAAAAGTAGACTGTTATGTTACGCTGATAAGACAGGTTTTAACCCCTGCTGCTGATTTTGTGCAGGTGCAAATGACAGTCTTAATATCAGTTCACTAGTGTCATTCTCTGGAAATGCATCTGTTGTGACAAAAAGGTTCCCCTGCTGACTGACCTCAGCATTTGGACAAACAGTGAACTGCAGCTATTTATGAAGATATTTACTTACACATTTATTTTAAGAGTTAATGATGAAGTGAAATATGATTTACCAAAATGATCGATCAGACTTTTTCTTGCTGTATTCCATCTCTATGTGAGCACGGTCTTCCTGGAAAAGTACCTGATGTGAGCAGTAATGGGTCAATACTTCTTCAGCACTCTCCAGAAAAGAGCTACGTTTTTATTCTGAGTCAGTTTTGTATTTATGGAGTGAACAGACACATAAAAATGAGCTTTATCAAACATGCATTTTCTTTTAATCAAAATATTTTCCTGACTTTATACTTATTATTCAAATATTTCTGGACAAATTTTTCTTTCATTCCATCTTATATCCCATGAAGCGTCAGAAGAGTCTGTTTTTTAGTGCTGCGTCGCGAATGACGTCAGAAAACACGTCTCAATCATACTCCACTTCCTGGAATCACGCACCACTACATAAACAGATGTTTACTCACAACTGCGCTGTGCCGGCTTCATTTTGATCCTGGAATCTGTGTTCATTTCCCTCAGCAAATACGGGCTGATGTGTGAGAGATGCGATTTCAGGCAGCAATAGAACATAATAAAGAGGAGTAGATGTAGTTTTATCATCCACAAATGTAAGAGTGAAGGACAAATGTGATCATTTTATGACTTGTGTTTTGGAAACTGAGATGCAAACATAAAAAAAGACTTAAACTGCACTCGATAAATCATTTCCTGAATATTTTAGATGATCTATTCAGCTGTTCAATCTAACACATATCATTTTAGAAAGCAATATTACTTTAATGTAAGTTTATTTCTGCAGAAGCACTTCTTACCAAACAAGAGGAGTCTAAAGGCACCATTTTTTCATTTGAGGTTGTCAGGATGATGATGGTTTTATTGTTTGTTTTTTTTATTTTAAGATTACAGAATCCCCATCTTCATTTTGAGTGTGTTATTTACGTGTGTATATATGTAGGTACATGCATATACAGGTACATGTGGAGAAACAGATGGGGCATGATTGATCCTTTCTATCAATTCAAAAGAAGAAAGTAACTGAATCTGAACAGATGTATCATAATAACACACCCTTATAACTCATTATATCATATGAAATAATTTAGATTTCACTCCAGTCATGTTTTCCACACTCATTTGAAGACTGCTCCATCTTTTTAGAGTGTTAGAAGAATATTTCATTGAATTGGTTGAAGGAAGGAGTGAACCGGTTATGTAGACTCGGGATGGGGGTCCCGTCTCGGAAACCAGCATATCAAACCCGTTTCAGATGGTACCTGAAAGAGAAAGGCCAGAAGGTACAAAGAGGTTTAGAGGCAGCAGAGGAAAGGAAGATAAATAGAAAAGAAAGAAGGAAAAAGTTGATGCAAAGAATAAGAGACAGAAGGGAGGTAGTGGATGGAGAGGAAGGATTGAGAGATTAGGAGAAAGGCTAGCAGGAAAATGAAAAGCTGGGTAAAAAAGATAAGAAATGGGAGTGATGGGAAAACGGAAGATGTCGATGAAGGAACAGGAAATTGTTGGGTCAAGAAAACAACATTTATATGAAGTTGATGAAGTGAAGCGAGTGCAAAAAGACTTGTCAGGTGATTAGAGGTGTGGTGGAGATTCAATAAACATATGTACGTAACATCAAATCCATTAAAAAGAAAAATACTTGTAGGTTGTTCAAAACATGTGGTGCTGAAATGAAACTGAAATGCTTCGACTTCTATAAAGATCTACCTTCTGCTATGATGCGGAACATATTAGTTCAAAATGTTAATCATTTCTGCTGCCATCAGAATATTATCATTCTGCAAATTAAGTTGATAGATAGATAGATAGATAGATAGATAGATAGATAGATAGATAGATAGATAGATAGATAGATAGATAGATAG
>JBAMHX010000010.1:24248362-24262014 GCA_037177515.1 Pseudomugil tenellus
TCATTCATTCATTCATTCATTCATTCATTCATTCATTCATTCATTCATTCATTCATTCATTCATTCATTCATTCTGTAGGGCATAGGGTGCACATTTGGACACAGCCTAAGTTCTGGTTGCGGGTTCATCAGCATTAGTTAGTTATCGTTTCAAGTCATAGTTCCAAGTGTTGTTTTTGGTTTAAGTCTAGTTTCACACCTTCCCTGCTTTGTGACAGCTACCTGGAAATATGCTGCACGGCATCTGGTAACTCCACTGCTCCAATGAAGCAAAGGCTGTTTCATGTCTTGATTAAGGGCAGCAAGAATACTCAGTGTTTTCCAAGGTGGTCCAGTGATTCCAATATTTTGATTTCATTAATATAACAATGATATATCTAGCCATTAATATATGTAACCAATATAACCCTTTCATCCATAGAGGTCACCACAGTGGATACTGATTTACAAGCTTTATTTTATATAAAGTCATGAATGAGAATGGTATGTTTATAAATGAACCACACCTGCGGACAATAGTAAGTTATCCAATGCACTACCACTCACTGATGATTGAACTTATACATTGTGATTACAAAAGTTTACTAAGGGATAAATTTTTGTCACTCATTTTCATCAACATATTGGAGCAGTGTGGCATCATTGTTACAGAGTACAGAAAAAAGGCAACTGACATTCAATGAAGAGCTTTGGAAAGCCTTAAACACTCTTGGAGAGCTTTTCCTTATGATGAAGAAAAAGACGATCATACTAAATATTCATTTTAAATCTTTTTGTTTTCTTTTGTGTAAATTCCTATTTACCTATTTCAAATTTTCATTGTAAAAAAATTACTATTGGCTTTTTCACAGTAGTGCAGCCTAATTACAATCATCTGCATTATAAGGTTGTTGCATTTCATGTTAAAAGTCATTCCTGTGGCTCTGGGTTTTGTGATAGAGAGTTAATACCTAATTGTGGTGCATGAATGCTTTATCCTTTTGCATATTTTGCTTTTGTGCTACATTAATGACTACTAATGAAACATGAAACACGGATGATCTGAAGAGCTGAAGAAAAAGTGTTGTGCTGCTAGCAGCTAATGTATCGCTGAGCCTTGTTGGTGTGCCGCCTCATCTATAAAAAAAAACCGCACATCTGCGTATGTTGTACATGCATATTGCGGTAGATTAAACTACTTTTGCTCATTATTTCTTCAGGTTATATGCATTCTTACTCTCAAACTTAACTTGAAGCTGGATTTAGCTATATTGTCACCACATTCTGCTCAGGATGACGTTTCAAACACTTTGTATGTATTCTGTATGAACGTTTTGTGAAAACAATGTGATTATGCTCATGAATAAAGAGAAAAAATGTTATGAACCTTCCCTCTGAGTGTGTGTTTGTATATTTGTTATTCCAAAACTTATTGTGCCAACTCAGCACAATGTCCCTTGGCCACCCAGGAAAACAAATCAAAATGAAGCAGTAGCCGTCCCTTCATTTTACTCCCACTGCTCAGATGTTAGCAGCATTGTTGATGTATTTACTTTGTCCAGAGGATATTACAGATTTAAGGGTGAGAAGGAAAAACAAGAAGAAAGGAGTAAACTGTGTTCAATAAAAACACAATTGTGTGCTGGCTGCAGAGGGAGAAAAAGAGCTTTGGCTCTGTGATTGCCAAATTTTCTAGTCAGCTTAAAAATGCTGAAAATGAATCATGACTCCCTTGTGCCCAAAAAAATATTGTGAAAGTAATCACACTGCTGGGATGAATTTATCTTATCCATCAAAAAAATATCTACATTAAAACAAAATAAAATGAGGATTTTTGTGTCACTGTTGAGGCCAATACTCTCCCTGTTATGAACAGAGCTTAAGGACAAAGTACATTTCCTCTCCACTAAAGGGGAGAATTTCTTCACTTAACCGTGGAAAGGAAAACCATGTCAGCCTTATATTGACTTGGTCAAAAAGTGGAGGTGCTCTTATTGTTCCATCGATTTTTCTGCCTCCTTGGTTGTCACAGATCAAGTCCAAAGCACGTGTGCGAAGCAAACTTTTCCAGTCGCCTGAAGAGCCTGTAACAACACAACACCAACACTAAATTATTCCACTCGTTTATCCAGACATCTATCTCTTATCTGGGTCTCCAGGTGAATCTTGAGGCATCCAGAGGTCATATGGAATGTATAATCCCTTTACCGTGTTGGTTCTGCCCTGCGGCCCCTGCTTTTTGGAAGTTAGCTTTTACAAGTTTAGCTCTGCAGAAATCAGATAACAACAGGAAAAACAATCTACCAATATCTGTGAGAGTAAAAATTTTCTTAGAGGCATATTTTTATCCTGCTGGATTTGTGACTTCGTGCATTAATATTACTAATAATATTTATTTAGACTAAGAAATATCATTTTCATATGTTTCAGATTACAGTACAGTGATAAGACATCTTTTGTTTATTTTTCATACATACATACATATGTTATTTATTTACTATTATTTATTTTGCCTTAACTTTCCTGACCTGAATAAAAACTTTGGTACATTTCCTTGACTGGACAACAAGAGAGACGAATCAGATGATGAATATGTCACCAAATAATCACTGCAGAAATACACAGCTGACCTCACAGATGGGTGATTTTTATGAGCGTGTTTCTCTCCCCCCACTTTTCTGCTGCTGTGGCAGAGATTAAACAGAAAAACAGTCAACAGTGGATATATTTCAGGAAGCATAGCACAGGAATTTTATTTAGTTTCAACATGACTTCCTACCTTGTGTACAATGCGTCCCTTAGAACTTCTCACAGTATAAATGTCATTTCTTTAGTGCACAAAATAATAAATTAGGAGCTTTAACTCTGCATAAAAGCTTTTTAGCGACTCATTCAATGGACTGTTCAATGGCATTCAATGCTGTTACTGCGGTGTATCTTTATGGCTGGTAATTTATTTTTATTTGTCATTGATACCACTGTATACAGTATATATATATATGCATTCCCTGTATGCAGGGAGATGAGCACTTTAAGGAGTGCGATAATATCAAATGTACCATAGATGTTCTGTAATAAAGGTTACAAGCTAGGAGCTTTGTGCACACACAAGACTGAGCTTGGTGAAGCCCTGTAATGAACATCCACACTTTGTGTTGGACAAACTGCAATGCAAATAAAGATGAATATTTACATTTTCAAGGTGTGAGAGCAAGGTTGTATCCTCACAGGCTCCAAGGATTTTGAAATTTGTTGATCATGTTTGTCTTGACCAGGTATGCACTTTCAGGCAGCATTTCTGAGGCATGCCGTAACACAAAAACATTTCTATTGAATATCTTGGTATGCTGGATTTTATTTTCACTTCTGCATGGGTTAAAAGCACAGCAACATCATTGATTATGTCTACGATAGAAAAGTAGAATAAATTAACATTTACAACGATTACCAAGATCTTTCCAAAACATGTTTAACTGATTAAAGTTTCATTGAAGGCAATTAGTGATAAGAACAATGATGACAAACAGCATCTGTCACACAAATTCTTCCATCCCATCAGTCAGGATGCAAGCCTGTTTATTACAGCTCACAGGATATATCTCAGCTGAAATTATGTTTTTTTATATGTGTCCCTGAACACGGAGTCTCAAGGATATAATGGTTTCATTACGACCATGTCTACCGCGACCGCTGCTGGATATCCTTTGTGTTTTTTTTATTTTATTTTATTTTCTCACACATAAATGCACAAAAAATACATATACATTACATATATCTCTGAAACTATTAACAATTAGATTTTGATACTTAGTATACCTGTTGTGGTCCACAAGAGGACGATCTGTATCAAATTTCAAGATTGTCAGATTTATGGTTTTCCCACCAGGTGGCGCTTTATTAATAATAAATCTGATTTTTGGCTATTTCTCTCATTGACCTCAAATCAAGTGAAAATTAAGGGTCATGACCTCAGGATGCATCCTGTTCCGATGTCACACCGGACTGGTTGAAAGTTTCAGCACCAGGTGGAACTTTGTGACTGAACATGTGCAGCTTTATATGATTGTATTGTGTCGATTCGAGGATTGGGGAATAGTAGGATCAGGGCTTCCGACGGAATAGGCCTTGTTTTTTAAGTAGCTTTTACAGAATTAGACAGTGTAACGTAGGACCTCAGACACTGAATGAGAGTTTACAATGATTTATTGAATACAAGATGGTCATGAAGGGGAGAGTGTGCAGGATGATTCAAAAGGGATAATCCAAAGAGGAAGTACCGGAGAATCAGGCGAAGGTTGAGTCCGGGAGGTCCAGAGACAGGAAGGCGTGGGAAAGGCAGGAGGCAGAGACGATGAATCAGGCAAGAGTCGTAGCCAAGAGATCCAGGGAGCGGGCTAGGAACAGAGTTGAGGATGCAAGCTGGGGTCAATACTGGGAGATCCAGAGGAGCAGGCTATGATCGGCGTCAGGAGAGGAAGCAGGAGTCGATACTCTTGCTCCGTTCAAGAGCAAGAGTCAGATAATTCAGGTAAGAGAGATGGGACCGGGAAAGGGAACTGGGAATGTGCTTAAAAGCTTGTACAAGGTCCGAGAGGGGATGAGTGAACTGCTGCTGCTTAAATATTGGAGGGTATTGGCGACAGGGGGATGTGATCAATAATCAGGAGACTGGCTGCACTGGAGTCTGTCTGGAGTGGGTGTGTTGGTGGCAGAGCCCAGAGCAGGTGTAACAGACAGGCACATCTATTCACCACATCTTTGGCTGTTAAAAGAGATAATAGGACTTTAATCTTTCTCTTTTCTCTATTTTGACCCAGAAATGATGATGATGATGTCACTTTCTGTCAAGCTTTTAACCAATCAAACAGTTAGAATTAATCGTAATGTCCAGTCAGTAACAGCCAAAGATATATGTGTTTGGATGGGCTCTATGGTGCTATTACTGTTGCTACATTCATCTTAAATAAATTTAGCCTGATAATCTGATAATGTAGGCCATCCTATAAAAAAACATGTCTATGTTGACTGTGCTTACTCATGACCCATTTACACTACAATAATCTGAGTGCTGTTTCCAGCACAAGCTGCATAAACCTCATCAACCAGTCACACTGCAGACTATATGATATGTGGCCCACAACACATATGTTGGCTCATGGAAAAGCTGTAAAGGTACATTTGTTAAAGAGTTTTTAGAATTGGTTTTATGGTGAAGCGTGAGACCACATTGGCATCATTAGCTGAGGAGATTGAGCCATCCGAAACATTGCACTGAAGGAGTATTCTGATGAAACCTAAATTTTTCAAAATATAAACATTATGTTGTGTAAGATTTAAGTCCTACATGTGCATACGGAGGCAAATGAGGTGGCACAGGTATCTGGTTAGGCTGGATTACGCCTCCCTGGTGAGTTGTTCTGGGAATGTCCCACTGGGAGGAAGCCCTACAGGGAAGACCAGGGACTACATCTCTTGGCTGGTCTGGGAGTGCCCCAGGATTCCCCCAGATGAGATTAAACAAGTGGCCTGGAAGGAGAGGTCTAGGTTTCTCTGCTTAAACTGCTGCCTCTGTAACCTGATCTCGAATAAGCAGCAGAAGATGTATGGGCGACCTGGATACTGAGGTTTTCAACCACTGCTAATGACAGTGAGTTTCTAACTAGTTTTTGATCCAGACTAATAGGAATGATCTCCTCACTTTCCCAAATGAAGCAAAACCCAAACATTATTGTGTGTGGATAAAAAATGTTATGTTTATTACCGTTAGAATTATAAGCATTAGTCTCAAAAAGCCTCTTCAGCATAGTATAAAGACTTAGTTACATCATTCCAACAGAGAATAGGATGTGCCTCGCAACCATGTAATTTTGTGATCAAATGAAAGTTCATTAAACATATTTTAGTGAGACTAAGCTGGAATTTATAACACCTT
The DNA here is from genome assembly GCA_037177515.1 of Pseudomugil tenellus. NCBI lineage: Eukaryota > Metazoa > Chordata > Actinopteri > Atheriniformes > Pseudomugilidae > Pseudomugil > Pseudomugil tenellus. Next base: position 24,254,274 of record JBAMHX010000010.1, read on the forward strand.
GTTTTCTCTGTAAATTGCTATCTTGTCCCAGTACTCCTTAAATTCAGTCACTCAAGAGGACCTCCTCTATCTGTCTTTGTATTTCTAAACAAAAATACTACTGTGGGCACATAAGGTTACTTTGTCCTTTTCTGTTAAATCCATTGTAAATTGATGTTTCCTTTACTAAATGCTTGTCTTAAATGCACTAGTTGAGAAAAGAGGCAGCACAGGATTGATTGATTGCTGGTGCACAACTGGTTTACTAAGTTAGATTTTTTTAACAAAAATATTGAATATTAACTGTCCTGCCAGTATTCCGGTTTAAATTAAATTCTAATTAAATGGATCGATCCAACAACAAATGTTTTGGAGCAGGGATGCATGGAAAACCTGCAGGATTGTCGCCTTTGAGGATGAGACAACCCTGCTATGAAAAAAAAAGACATCCCAGTCTTCTTTAAGGCTGTTTAGTGGAATTACAGGAAAAGCAGCATTTTGCTATTGAACCAGATAATATCAACCCATGGGATGTTATCATTGACCCTCATTTCTCTTTCGGTCTCTGCTGCATCCCTTTCCAGCAACCTCTGCATTTTCACCTGAAAATTCAGTGGCATTTTTTCTACCCGTGGAAGCAATTTTTTATTCAGGCACTTGGTGACAGAGTCAGTTAAACCTCCGAGGACCCCTTTTACATTATCTCACATAGTTTATCTTACTCTCCAGGAAAGATAAAAATTTAAGAGAGTGGATTTTTGAGGTAGAATTTTCATTTTGTGTGAATTTTGGATCAGAAATACCAGCTGTTCAGTTTTCATACAGTTAATCAGCATTTTAGCAGAAACCTTTTAAAAGAATATCCAAGAATTCAGGCTAGTCAGCGTTCTTTACTAGCAACGCATATTAGTAATTGTAAAATGAACTATACTAGCTAGGAATATATTTTTGTCATTATGTTTAACTGCCATTTATTTGTTAGAATTAATTTGGAGTCCATAAAAGGACATAAATTAACTCGTTAAATTGGTTTGATGTGAAAAATGTCTTGAAGTAGACCTTTGATGAAGGAATTTAGCTTTAAAATAATATTGATCAGTGCTTGGAATTTGGTCACAGGTTATGTGACAGGATCGATGGGGTGGTTGACCTTTGAACACTCTCACTTTAATTAATATCTGTAAATTTCTGAGAAAAAAATATACAGTAAACTGGAAATTTTTGATTTACTGGCATTTGATGAACAGACACTTTCTGTAGTCAAGAATAGAAACTATATGATTTTTCCATCATTTCAGTCCAAATGATCCACTTTGTAGATCTTACCTGAACCAATAAATCCTGATCCAATAAAATGAAGAAGCACAGCAAACAAGTAATAATTATAAAAACCTGCTGCTATTATATTTTCCCAAAATCAAGGAAATACATACTCTCTCTCTCAGCAATTTTATGAAGTAACACAAATTTTTGAAAGCAAAAGCTTGGCTAATGAATGCCACGCATCTGGTATTATTTAAAAGATTCAAGTTTTGCTACTGCTGAAAGTTTGTTCTCTGCTTTGCTTTTTTTTTTTTTTTGCATCTTTGTTATCCTTTCTGGTGAGCCCTGTCTTTATGTACATTAAGATATGCGTATATCTAAATTTAATGTTCTTTTTTATCTAAACAGATTTTTTTATTATTATTTCAAATCATCAGGACATATTTTTCTTTGTCTATCAACAAACAAACCTCTACTGCACAATAAGGGATTAAACAGATGTTACCTTATTGAAAATACGGCTGTTGCTACAGCAACACATATCATGGAAACATAAGCATACCTTCATCTGCGGCTCAACCATAAAAGGCATTCCAACATTTTATTACAGCTTTATGATTCCATACACATTTGCCCTCAGGCTCACCACTCCAGCTCTCGAAATATTGCTGACACAGCTCACCTGGAACTCTCATATTTAACTTTCTTCAGTGTTAGGGAAGGTCAGTGTGTCCTGCCCTCTTCTACCAACGCATCCTTTACTCCCCCTACTCCCTCTCTCCTTCCTCCACATTCATTAGTCCAATGAGTTCAGCTTCCAGCCAATGTCAGCTGACAGTCACACTTATCAGCCCTGCAGCCTTTATCCAAACAGCCACTCCCTCAGAATGTGATCTGCATCTCTGACCAGATCAATACAACAAAGAACAAACTCTCGCTGTTCATTTCAAGGTGAAACAAGAGATAAAAAAGTAAAAGCTTGATCATCTTGATGAAAATACTGATCAAAACAATTTATGAAATGCTTTAAAAATAAGTGTAAGAAATTTGTAAGTGTATGCATCTACCTGCTTAGAAATTCCTTAGTATTGAGCCTTTTTAGCCTTTTGCTTGCTACACTTTCAAGGACTTTGGTGGTTGGATTTCGGCAGGCAGCACAGTTTGGTTATGATCCGTCCGGGGAGGAAGGAAAGCTGATTGTGGGACGCCTCTATTGGGATTCTGTGTTCACAGATAAGATAACCCTCGGAGACAAAATGCCTGCAAGCACATCGGCTTCTATTTCCAAATCCACTCGATCATATCTGGGTCAGAATATTTGGCTAATTAGAGGGTAGAGTAGTTTTTCACAATTCCATAACAGTGGGATGTGGTACAATGAGCATATTTTTCAAAGACAATAAGACTGTGACTGCAAATCCCTGATGGGCTTTTATACCTCCATTTATAACGACCTATCTTCTGCTCATCACAACCATAATTTCTTGCAGAAATTGCATTTAGGCACTTGGTATTCAATAGAGGATGTTTATCAGATCATATGAGCCTGTGCAGTCTAATTTGCATGTTTCCAAGGGGCTGGCATCATGACTTCAGTGCTCGCACTTGAAATCAGGAAGTCTCAGGTAAAGATTAGATTGTTTTTTCTAGTGTTCAAGAAAATAGGATTCATACACAACCTGCTGGAACTAATGGAGTTAATGTATTTGGTAAAAGAAGACAATAGAAATAAGAATATAGATCAGGTTGTTATATAATAATTGTGATTTTATAATAATAAAAAGGACAGCCTGACTCACCCAAGTCAATGTTGTTTGAAAAATAGAGAAATCTTTACTATCTCTTTGTTTCCGCTTTTGGTCATTTGGCTAATTGCACCAGATCAACATCACGGCGTCCAGCTCAGGGAGATGTAATCAATGAAACACAAACTGCTTTTGTTTATTTTGGTGTGTCGCAGTTTTGTTTTAATTGTCTGTCTGTAGTTTTTGGAAAATGTCTCATATTTATTTACTTCCCTCAAGATCATGTCCAGGTAATGTGATAAAGGCAACGCTCTCAGATTGATTTGATTCTCAGGGAGTTTTGCTTGCAGCATCTGTTCTAACAATAGCATAAATCATCTCTTTTAAAAGCCTGTGAATCGTAGATAGAAGGTGTTATAAAATGGACTCCTTCACCCACAACACTACCATCTTGTTTGGCTCAAGGTATTGAACTATTATAAGATGCTGCAGGCCCAAAAATAACACTGAGTTGAAAACAGTGGAAATGATACCTTTAATTTGTTGAAGTTTCTTCAAAAGTTTCTTTATGGTTTGACGAATTTATATGAAAGTAGTCATGGTTCATTCAGGTGTTACGCTAAACATATGAAAAAGCATAGTGAACTCTAACCTGAATGTGCTGAATCAGACATGTTTATGTTAGTTTTGATGAACAGAAACTGAAAAAATGATCAAGGCTATAAAGTAAATTCTTGAGCGTCTGCACAAAGTAAAATTGATCTTTAATTAATATGTGAAGTACATGGTTAACAGTACACAATGCAGAAGTAATGCTTTATTTAAAATCTATTTTATGGTCTGTTAAATATGTTTTTGGGGATAAAGCCAGTGACATATGGTAAAATATAGAACATTGTAACGTTCATAGGTCTGATTTTGTGCCACTCATCTGGGGTCAGGTAACAGTCAGAGCAGCGATTTCGCACAGGTACTGTTCCTTAAAGGTTTTACTCCTATCTTACTGATGGATAATTTTTTGTAAGCTTGGATACATGCTGCTCGCGAATGCATAAAATTCAGTGTGGGGTTCCCCAAGGTTCAATCTTAGGCCTAATTGATTTTAATCTATATATGTTGCCACTTGGGGATGTCATCAGGAGACACGACATTTAGTAGTAGATCGTCATATGTAGTTCGCAAGCTGAAAAAATGTGGGCACCCCTGGCTTTGGGCCTTCTTATTTATCAGAACTCATTTTTACGTGTGAGCACTTGCGGACCCTGAGCTCCTCTTCTTCCGGCCTTTTGTCTGTTACCAAGGTCAGAACTAAAACATACGGTGAGGCTTCCTTCCATTATTACAGCCCTCGACTGTGTAGCAGTCTGCCAGAGAACCTCAGGTCTGCAGAGACTGTTGATATTTTTAAATAAAAGATCCCAAAAGGACAGATCTCAAAACAATACGTCCAAACTGACTCCGTTGCTTCCTTTAGATGTTAAGGAACAACTATAGTAGCTTTCTGAATGTAGGAACCTTTTGCTGTTCCTGAACATTTTTCATAATAAGAAATTTTACTGCTCATTCTGACATATGTAAACGATGGCCTACGGCCCTTAGTTCTTATAAATGTTTCAGCTTTTACTTCAAGGCAGGGTCTTTTCAGGGTTATGTAGGAACACATGTGATGTAGGTGGTCGCTCAGCCCTTTAGCAGCATAACATCTGATATGTTAACAACAGGATATGGATACAATTGGGACATTTTTAATAAGTTAAACTAACATGTTGTCTCTTTTGTCTGAGGCACTGCTTTTTCCTTTTTTTTATCCATGAAAGAAAGAAGTAGAATATCGCCTGGTGATTGTTACTTTTTCTCCAAGCTCTCTCCGTGACCTCTTCCCGTCTCGATGTTAGCACCCTGGTGTGATCGTCCATAATCAATAATCTCATCATGCAGACAAAGAACACAGTGCCCTCCTCACTCGATTTATTTGCGGCATATTTTTCATGTTTTTTTGTTTTTTTTAGGAGCAGCACTGAGTTCATGTCACACTGTAGATGGTTGCCTCACATCGGCTCCATGAAGGTCCGTGTCTCACGTGCGAATGCAAAGTAAAATTGTTCTTCTGGGGAAAAGCAGCTCTTAGAACGTAAATTATGGGGAACCATTCGTAGAACTGTGTTCTTATAACACATCTTTTGGAAAGCATCTCATGCTACCACACACCTTTCTGGATGACCGAGGTCCTGACTCTCTCCCTTATAGTTGGCCCAGTTTAATTTATTTAATTTAATTATGTCAACAGCTCATTCAAAATCTCAAATTTTGGTCACTATTGACAGAAAAATATCAAAATAGTTCATTTAGTCCGACTGTGTCTTGCCTTAACCTATCTGTTGTTTTAATTCTCTTTTACTGGGTGCTTGGTGACACTTTGACACAATTTCCCAACCAGGTTTAGGTAAATGGCATTCACTTATATAGTGCTTTATTTTCATCTCTCGATGACCAAAGCACTTTACAGATTCTGCTATCCACCTATTCACACACTAATAGTGGCCATGCACAAGGGTGCACACGTCGTCTTGCTTAACGACACTTTGACAAGCAGACTTCAGACGGAGTGGGAAATGAACCCATGACCCACCGATCAGAAGTCAGCCACACTACACCTGTGCCACAGCTGAAGGTACAAAAGCAACTTGGTTATTTCTAGAAAATGGATAATATGGTTTAGAAAAACAATTTGATATTTTGTTTGCTTCAGGGAATGATTGACATCTGATGCTAAAGGTGGCTATAAAGAATCAAAATGGATTCTAACAATAGCAGTATATGAAGCTATCATGGTGAGACATGATTATAATCTGCTAAATGAAAGAGGTCTTTGGTAGGAAGGTCTCAGAATAACCTATCCTTGTTCTCTTTAATCCAATCTTTCACTGCGCAGGACGGTGTGGACCCCTGACTGCAAACTGATGGATGATATAAATATTCCTGCCCCCTCACGCTGCTCTGTCCATGACTTCCTGGCTGTTATTACTCTCACCTGCTAATAACCCTGCATGACTGAAACTCTTTCATATGGTGTAATGAAGGGGTGGGGAAAAAGGGGGAAGATCCAATTCATTTGCTTCTTGATCATTTCTTTTGCTTTGACACTTGGGTTTCAGAGGCGTGCAACGAAAGGAAAGTGTTTTGTGAAGGAAGGAACATTTCTGTTTAATTCAGAAGTCATTTTAACCCTTACGTAGATACCACCTGAACTGTGTTTTGACCCAGACAGAAAAGTCTTGCACAGGTGTATTTAGAATAGTTTAAGATATAAATAACTTTGAAAAACCTGAGTTTGTAGAAAGATACTAAAAAAGCCAATCAAAATGAAATTAAAAAAAAAATTAGAAACCACACTGGGTAAACTATATCTATTTTAAAGACATGATTTAACTATCAAACATTTACAGACAAAGTTTAAGACTTGTTGATGGTTCCATGACAGTTATTATATTTGTGGAGCATCACTGTTGCCTAATGGCTAAGAAACCTGCACTATGCAACTTTTTCTGTTGTGATGCAGTGTTACCTTGTCGTCAGCCAGTGGTTTGCAGCAAATGATCGGATGCTGGTGGAATATTTCCCTCCCTACTCACCATTCCTAAATACAATAGAGGAATTGTGGGATTCAACACTCAAGGAGATACTTTCCTTGCTGCATTGATAGAGATGATATTTGATGTGATGAAGTTGAAAATATGTGACCAGACAGAGGAAAGTCAGGATGTTATAAATAAAAGTGTTTTTTTTTTTTTTTTTTTTGCACAATGCTGTCAAATTAGAATTGCAAATTAAATATGCAGTAAAACTGTGAAACAGACATTTTCAGTGTCTTGTACTGTCTGTACTACTGTCTCTAAAGTCTCATTTTACTATAGTTTTCAAATGACTGTGCAAATAGTAAATAGTGCTGTCTTGAGTATTTTCAGGTAGTATCATCAACGGTCTGACTTGTTTGAATTAGAAAACATTTACAGAGTAAATTGTCATATTGAAAACATGACAGTCATTTTATTTTCTTGTTCATAAACAATGGTGTCAGGACTTTCCATTTTGATGGCACTGACACTTTCCTTGACATGAACACTTGCTTTTGAGGAATGAACTATCCATTTTGAGCAAGTGACGCGCTTTTGCAGGTTATCCACTAGGTTTTGCAGTTTGTGCTAATTGCTTTGAGAAATTCATTAACTGTTGTGCAAATGTAAAGAGTGATGTGAGAATGCACCAAAGGGACTGAGAAATACTGTAAAGAAAACTGTTGATATGCTCACAATGCAAATCCACAAAACTCTAAGGGCCGAATTTATTTATGATATTTAAAATGTGAAGAAGTCAGTCAATAATGTAGGTGTTTTCTCCTAGAGTGTGTGTGTTATTGTGAGCTATGTTTGCCTTGTTCCTGCTGGTAGTTTTTCTCAGACTCTTTATTACAACGAATTGGGTGTGTTTTCGGGAGGCAAAAGCTGCACATGAGTGCAGTCAATGCTCCTATAACACCGGGGAAACCAGCTACCTCAAAAAAACTTGTTTTGTCTTATTCAAATAATATCGAGATCTTGGAAACCTAATAAACTTTGCGATCCGGCGCGACATTGCATTTAGGAATTCAGTCGACACATGTAAAAGAAGTGACTGAGAGATCGCTGCTGTGTTGTCTACTGTATGCTGGAATGACACAGATGCCAAAAACTCTAGACTTGCCAGGAGTTTAATTA
>JBAMHX010000010.1:24279085-24292736 GCA_037177515.1 Pseudomugil tenellus
GCCATCATGTCAATATGGACCAAACTCTCTGATGAATGCTTCCAGCACCTTGTTGAATCTATGCCACGAAGAATTGAAGCAGTTCTGAAGGCAAAAGGGGGTCCAACCCGTTACTAGCATGGTGTACCTAATAAAGTGGCCGGTGAGTGTACGAAGCCTGTTTATCACCACTACCACATAGTAAACGAGAACTGTGCATACAAGTTTGTCAAGCTCCATATACTCCACTTAAAAAAACAGCCACAACAATCACTTTTCTATGAGTCTTTTTTAACTTGTTGCAAATATTTACACTTGGTGATCCAGATTATTAATTTTAACATGGTTTTCTTTTGTACATGACCAAAACTATTACAGCAAGTGTGTGTCTCAGACAGAGAAAGACAATCATTTCCTTTCGTAGGGTATGACCTGCTAAGTAAGTCTTGCCTACAATCTATCCCTCAATATGAGAAACAAAATGAAACTTCTAAACTCTAAACTTAACCAAACTCTGGAAACACATGATCTGACTTACACACATAGTGACAAATAACAATAAACTGAAAAAAAAAAAAAAAAATCAGAAGCATAACACCTGAGGGGATCATGATGAATGAGAAGCAGGTGTGATAATTAGCACCTGGCAACCGGGTGTGGGAGGGGAAGTGGAAATGAATTCATAAGGGGCTAAACTCTACAAAATGAAACAGGAAGTGAGAAATCTAAGATAAAACTAAAGCAAAATAATAAATTCACAAGGAACAATCCAGACAAAAAAAAAAAAACACAAAAACTGAATTCCAGAAATTAAAACATTTGGTCATATGTGAATGATCTTTTTCACTTTTAATTCAGTGGTCACTGGTCTGACTTACTTCCAGCTATCTATTCACATTTTCTAAAATTAAATAGGGAAGTAAAATTTTTCTTTAAGTAAATATTTTTGTATTTTTTTTTTTTTTTTTAACTGTTGGACCTTGCTTATCGACCTTAATCTGAGAATACAACCTTCTCTTCTTGTGCATGCTGCAGCGCAGCCCAGCATGCAGTTTCAATGAACTGCTTAGTTGTTAGCGATTTAATCTTTTTTTTCCATTTATATGCTAAGTCTGCCACAAAACGGTTTTTAAAGCCAACATCAGTTTGAAAGATGTTAATCTTTCTGAAACAAAATTCAAATTCATTCTGCGTGTACCTGAGCCATGTGTGTTTCTTAGAGTCTGACCGCAGTAAGGAGACAAGACCCGTTGTGGCCCGAGGACGAAGGGAGTGGGGGTGTTATGTATGTGGTGGTGGGAACCTGGCATAGGGGAGTCTTATCCTCCTGCCTACTGAGGTTGTCTCACAAGGTGCAAATGGAGAGATGTGAGTGAATGAGAGTATGGAACTGGCTGCCAGTGAAGATGAGAGATTGGAGGGGTGATGTTTGGGGGAGAAAGCTGTTAATGAGAAGGTAGGGGGGAAAGATTTAGGTAGGGAAGTAAATAACTGGGTGGCTCAAAGCTGGGGATGGGTTTGTGGATGGTGGATGTTTGTGTGTGTGCATAGGTGGGTGGGGCATAAAGGGGGGTGCTTGTGGATGGACCAGTGTGTCTGTAGAAGGGGGGGGCGCTTCATTGGTGTTCACCGGACAGCCTGGTTGTGGGGATGGGGGGGTCATTTCTGGGTTCTTAGAGCCCTGGGGCTGACGCTCTGCCCATCTCGGGAAGCCGGCGAGTTGGCAAATGTTGATCTGGACTTTCTGGGACCTCTCTCTACCACCTGCTGGGTGAATGTGGTGCTGAGCAGGGTGGCTGGGGTTATACTATAGATCTACTCATTAAAAACCATCTTAAGTTAATTTTCTGTTTTCTGTATGTGTTTCTGGCTTTACCTGAAATACATCTCTTTTTAGCTTGTTCATCTCTGGTGCTTCTGACAGTTGTTGACTCTGTCTTCCTCTGGGGAACATGGGATGCCTTATGTTGGGTTCTCATACAAGTATAGTAGGTGATCAAGCATCAGTGGTTGGGTGGTAATACTCTCTGTGTTGTATATTTCTTTCTCCCATTTATTCTCTCTACGATTTCCTTCTGTTTTGTGCTTTTTTCTGTCTTTTTTCTATCCTCTTTCATCCAGCAATACTATTCAAAATCTGTAACATAAACATTTCTTCAAAATAAACAAACGAAAAATTCAGATTACCATGGGGGTCTTTGTTATGTTCCTTTTTAATAAAGCGAAATTGTCCAGCACAACACACCACACAGACTATCACTGCTTGCTTTAATACAAGTTAAGAAAAAAAACTGTGTGACAGCAGTTACCTTCTCATAATACCCCTGGAAAAAGCAGAAAAACCTGGTGGCAGTATTCTGAAGTATAAAAGAAAATTGTTTATGAAATGGACCACAAGTTTTTGGATAATACTACAGTCCTGTGGGAAGCAGAGAGAAATACATCACACAGATAAATGAGTGCATAAAAATTCAACCTGAATGTGAAAACTCAGGCCTCAGGACAAAACAGTCATATATGAAAGACGGCAAGCAGAAAGGGTCTGAGAAAAAACTGTGGTCTCATCACTTCTGGTTTGGGGGGGAAAGGGCTGAGGGTAGTAAGCTTGACAGATGGTGAACGTGGTTTCAAGAATATTACAGGCCCCAAGAATATTTTTTTTTTTACCTTTTTATCACCTAGCACAGAGAATAAGTTTGTCCCAGGCAGAGAATTATAGTCAGACAGCATAGTTTTCTTCATCACCACTGATTTGTCTACATATTAGATGATTCAACCTGTGTTCTTTTTCAGTTTGTCAAATACTGCAATGTATGTAGCATGTTAGTGCCACATATAAGATACCTTTTGATCACTGATGCACCTCAAAACAGCAACATTAATCTAACAGTGAGAGCAAATGCAGTCTTATAAATGAGTTATATTGACTAGGTTCACAGATAGGGGAGGTGGTGGTGGAAGTCTTGCATTAAGAAAGATCTGCCTATTTCATTTAATGAATGATTTTGAGGAGCAAAAATAATGTATTTTTCAGCATATTATCTAATGGGGAGCTCTTGCTTGGTTCAGGGCTTCAACACAAACAAGTTTAATTTCAACACTATTTTAAAGGCTGTGGTGCTGGTTTCTGGGCACAACATCACTCAAAATTACTATGAGAGACGTTAATGCTTCTAAAATCAAAAATGCATCTTGGAAAATGTACCTTATAATCAAGCATCGATGAAGTGGCAAAATATCTTCAAGCAGCTTGCTTCAAATTATAATAAATATAGAAGATTAAATAAATCTAGAAAAATAGAAGCATTTCATATGCAATTATACACACACACACACACACACACATATATATATATATATACATATATTAGTGTGTGCGTGTTTGTATGTATATGCTTTATGAACCATCGTAACCAAATTTTGCAGTAATCAAATAGGCTCTTCTTTAAGTTCCTATAATTAAGTTGTAGGGACAAACTAAATGGTTTTCCCACGTAAACCGCAATACTAAGGCAGTGCAGTGTAACAAATTGCTCACCGCTTCTGTGGTGCTATGAAAATGCTCCTTTCTCTGATTTTGAAGTCCACTTTGAAGTCTGATACCAAGGGGTGCTAAGGGAGATTCTGGAGATCATACGTTACACATTGTGAATGACATCAAACTGCAATATTTCCAAACCAGTGATGCTAAAAATCTCATTGATAATGTGCCCTTTAATCTCTGATCTAATTTTAACACTTTAACCTAAGAGCATGCTATCTTGCATAATGAATACTTCTCTTTCAAATCAGTCAGAACAGTGTACACTCATAAAAGGAAGTGAAACGAATTCTCCAAATCCCACAACAGGGCAAAGTAAAATCTTGAAGAGCGCCCTATTTTAACGGCTTTGCATGATCATTTTATTTCTCATCTTGCTCAAATTATTCATTATTTAACTCTTGATTTACATATTGATTTTGAAGGATTAGTAGTGAATGATTTATTTTGCTATGTTGCTACTCTTCATATTTACAAATTAATAGATTATGAATTTTGATTAAAAATGTAAACACTTCTAATGATTTATCAAGCCCTGCATTCATCAGCAACCAAAATTGTAGTGCTTTATGTACCTCACTAGGCCTTAATGATTGTCTGCTATAATTCCCAGGATATCTGCAAAAAATCAAATTGAAGAATTTCAGGGAGGGGGATGGAAGAGGATTAGAGGAAGTTTGGTCCAGCATAAGCGTCTGCATGCTACCACTGCAAACCTTTATGAAATATTTAGTGTTGTGCTGGGATGTCTAAAGCTTCTTCTTCCCTCTACAAGATCATTTTCATTTATTAAGACATACTAATGGGCGAGGTTGAGGAAATAAAAGCCCATGCAAAGTCCTTAGGTATTCATTCGACTTCCATCTATCAAAGTAGACATTTTACTTTAGAAAAAAATCACATGTAGACATGTCCTCTTTTGATTTATATTTCATATTCTGTGCTTGTGTGCTGGCTTTACACGGTGGTTACTCAGACAGCTGAAGTTACTATTCCATGTGGAGAATATTGTTTTGATTATGCACGAATGAACAACACTAAAAGGAAAGTTTTCAGTCCATTTGAAAGAGGAATAGTTGCAGTATGTGCTACAGGATGTAGACATGCACTTTTTGAATAATAGAAATGACTACTACAATTCTTGACATTTTTACATTTTGAAAGTTGATGGTCCTTCAACTCAGCATACAAGAATGCTCACACCTCATTTACTAGATCGTTTTTTTTTTTTGTTATATAGTTATGACATATAGCCATCTGACCTCACATTTCCATTTTAAAAGGCCCATGACAATAGTTGTTTTTTTCTTAAAACCATTAAAAATAATAATAAATGGCATTTGGAAATCAGGAAGATAATGTGTGTGATTCTTCTTGCATAACTTTAAAAAAACACATTTGTTATGTTGGAAAGCTGAAGGCAAAAAATGAAACCAGTGCTAGTAATACAGAGCTCTGGGCTCTCCCAATCTTCAGTGTAGAAAAAAAAAGCTGTTTCAGGAACCCGAGAGGACTTGCAGAATATATCTATGATAAACTTGTCACTTATATGAATTTATACACAGTGCTTCTATTATTCTCTCATTGCAGCATCTTTATCATCGTCAATTAGAAAGGAATTACTGCATAAGCTGAGACTATTAGAACGCATAGTCCAATCTGGCTCACATTGCAATGAGAGCTTCAGGACATTTATGCTATCTGGAGGACTTGCTCTGAATGCAGATACAAATTGTGAGAAAGGAGTGACAGCTGCAAACTTACAGGGGCTCATAGGAGTCAGGTCTTGGGTGCACTAACAGGCTTGTAACAATCTATTTCAAAGTGGAGGGAAAGTTTTGCCCCACCTAGAGACTCGTCTGCAACTGCTCTTAAAGGTTTTTGGCTTTATTGCATGCCTGAGGCTGAAAGAGCGATAAGAATTTATTTTTTAAAAACTGTTTTATTTCTATAGAAACCAAATATTCTCACTTATGCACAACTGGAGTATATTTTTGACTTTACCTTACCATTAATCAGACTAAAAGCTTATTTGATCTGTCACTTGTTGGCTGACATGCACATTTATTTTATTTCATTATTCTTTTCTTACAGTCATGCTTTAGCATTTAAAAGGCTCAATTTTTTATGTTGATTTTAGAAAACATTGAGCCGGAAGATGAATAACATAATAAGAAAATACAAAACACAAATAATTGTATTATTTATCTCAGACTCCAGGCTTAAACAAAGTCAAGCAATACAAATATCAAAAATTTAAAGTGGTACATTTTACTATTCTAAAAAATCCCACCATAACTCCCTGTAGACAAGTTAGTTTCTGGATGTTTGGAAGACGGTTTCCTCATTCTTGTCTAACATCAGCTTGAGGCTTCTCAACAAGTCTTATTGGATGTATTATTACCTCTGTAATCCAGATCCCATGTAGTTAAAATAAAACTGGAGTGGTTAATACAATGAGACTAAGCCTGGGCTTGTTGTAGGGAAATAGAACTATTTTTCTACGTTAATTTGTTAATGTATACCTTGTAAATCTATAATGACCACCACAACTGTACTTTGAATAAAAGAATATTCACAAATATTTATTTACAAAATAGAAAAGGATTTTTATGTGTCTTAAAATAAATAAAGATACAGCACAAGATGGGAAAACACCTTCAAAATAATAAGTAAAAAAATAATAAAAAAAACACCAGTAAACAAATCTTTTGTCTTCCAAACAGAAAACAAGTACTTAAACAAATCTTTATTACAAATTACAATCCAACCCGTTGCAGGCTTGTTCAGTGCTTGTGTGCGGTGCATTAAAACTGTAATGGCCAATTCACTCAAATGAGCGTAAAAAAAGGCACGTGCATGGAATGAATCTACTCACGAAATCCAGAGTTAGGTCAGTAGGGGCAGAAGGGAAATGGGACTTTGGGGCTTTCTATGGCAATGGGAATGGCGGTCACAAAACGGGAGAAACGCAACAGATGTTAGCATGTCGCTAACCACATTATACATCCAGCCTCTTCTCTATAACAATTCGGTATAGTACAGATTTCAGGCATACACAAACATGTTTACCTCTTGCAGGTCACACAGAAAGTTTTTATCAGGAACACGAGTAGTCGACCTTCACAACAAAACTTTTATGCTTCCTACACCACGATGCCTTCTTATTCAGCTCTCTGTTCAACAGCGTCTGTTTCTTTCCACCGGCATGCTCACTGCTCTCCACACTGACCTGTGCCAATAGTCCCGCCCCTTACACAGTAATGGTACTCTGATTGGCTAGTGAGTATAGACAACCAATTGCAAAACAGGAATTAGATGATTGACATAAAAACAGGTTAGGTTACACATGACCACAGTATCTCTCCTCTCTCAAATGAACTAGAAACTTTTATATGAATTTATCTTGCAACTGTAAATAGTCTTATTAACTTGTACATATTTTATGCTTTTAACCAGCATGCTTTTTAACTGTTTTAACCTTTATGAACTCTATTTATGAACTCTTTTTCTCTGTAACATGACCATTTATTTCCCTTTCAATTGTATAGTATGCTCTGTAACTTAAATGAATTATGTACAGGGCTACACGTCCACCAAGGAGGTTATGTTATCGCTGGCGTTTGTTTAGCAGACTCCACCCCAAAAACCCCAGAAACATCCTTCCTCTTTGAAGAACTATTTCACGAGCTTTGGAATTTATGACAGAGGTAACAAACTCTTAACAAACTCTTTGAAGAGAAAATATGGATTATCTGATTCTTGCAACAAAGATTACCTTCCTCCACCACTTCAAGACTGTTTTAGGATAAATTAAATTAGTTTGAGACCTTTTTGAACTAACTTTGTTTTCCAAGTTGTGACTTCACAGGAGACAAGAACCACATCTTCATCACTCAACAGGACACAATGCAGACACTGTAATAAAAATCTTACTCAACTGGAGAGTTTAATAAAACCAACATTTTATGTTACAACATCATGAAGTCTCTACAGCTGTTCACCAGGACTTTTACACATGTTTTAGTATCAACATTGTCAATCATTTATCATCAAAACTGATTGTTATTGCTGAAATGTTCAGGTTTTACAAACAGAACCAGAGTGAAGGTGGATGCTCCACCATTGTTCGGCAGGGAGTGGCTGAGAACCATTAAGCTAAACTGGAAAGACTTAAAGACTGTATATGGAGCACCGTTAGACACCTTTAGACACCCCAAACAGACACTTTTAGAGACTGTATTAAAAAAGACATACTGCTGTTTTCTCCAAGAAGTTAGGCACCATGAAAGGAGTGAATGCCAGACTCACTCCAAGACCCAACAGTGTGCCCAAATTCTGCCTACCGCCTAACGTGCCTTATGTTCTTAAACAGAGAGTTGAGACCGATTTGAACCGCTTCACTAAGCTGGACGTCATCTCAACAAAAAAGATGGATCCTTGAGACTCTGCGGGGACTTCAAAGTCACCAATGCAAAGAGTCACTCTTTGCATTGACAAGTACTCAATTCCATGTATTGAGGACTTGTTTGCTTTTCTTAAGGGAGGTCAACGCTTCAGTAAGCTGGATCTATCCAACACAAATTTGCTGATGGACTGCTGACTATATCAACACAGAAAGGAATATTCTGCTTCAACTGCTTACCGTTTGGGGTAGTGTCAGCACCCGCCTTGTTCCAGAAGGCAATGGGCGAGGTGCTCTTTGGACTGCCACATACTCACTGTTACCTGGATGATGTCCTTGTCAGTGGTCCAGTTGAGCAGACGTACCTAAAAACTCTGGCCTCTTGTCTCTTGGCTTCCCTGGAACATGCTCTGACGCTACCTCTTTGCTACCTGCTTCTGCTAATTGTGCGTGTGTGAAAAGCTTTGTCCTGCTCGCTGGAGAACAAAGGAGGGCCACATGGTCGACACATGGCCACTCACTCAGGACTTATGAGCTTTAAGCTTTCACTCTGCAACCAAGCTTGTGCCTCCTAACAAAAGTTCGATTTTCCACAACAGGTTAAAACACCCCACTTTTGGACATTATTGAACCTTTCCATATCTGGTCTCAACCTCCAGCCATCTACACAAAGGTAACCACTAAAAGCTGCGAACCCCGAAAGACAGGCTTCTCCCGGATTCAATGGCGCCAATACGGACCAACACAATCTCAGCGCCCCAGAACAGATCCGGACCCAAGCCCTGTCCACTGGTCATAAGCTGCAGTTCTGAACGAACCCCATTTCCTCAGCGAGGAACGATTGGTCCTTACTGATGGTTGGCAAATTATATAGACTATTTCATCCAGGCATGATTAAGGAACATCACAGTTTTACTTAATACATGTTAATTCCACACACATATCTTCTTCTCCAATAGAACTCAGGTTTATCATCAAAACTCACAGCAACACTGGTTTATTTTATGTTTGTCTAGTCTGTCTTGTTCCTTATATGTTTTATTATTTCTCATATTTAGCTATGTATAACCTGTAAATTAGATAATAAATACGCCTTTTACTATCTGGTCATTGTCTGTCTTGATTCCTGTGGTCGTGATTCAAGTCAATTCAAACTAGAACTACCCTTTGCAGACACGTGACCATACCCACGTGACTATGTCATGATGGTAGGCGGAAGAGAGCACTCTTAACTATGTTTGACTCTTTGCATTGGTGACTTTGAAGTCCCCGCAGAGTCTCAAGGATCCATCTTTTTTGTTGAGATGACGTCCAGCTTAGTGAGGCGGTTCAAATCGGTCTCAACAGCTGAGGACCGGGAAGAGTTGTGTACGAGCGCGAAATTTGAAGATCACTGAGATTTTTTTTAACCCTTAGCCATGACAACCTAACGTGATTTAAATGTTGTCCAGCTGTCGGTAGATGTAGGTCATCTGGAAGGGGCTCACAAAGAACGGTATTTTAAAAAAATAGCACTAGCAGGGCTACAGACAGATCCTTACCTTTGTCTCCAACTTCATTTACAGATTTAACTAAATCTCCATCTCATAATCTTTATTACTGTGTGGTAAATGGAGTATCCCCATACTCTGGTGCTGATTTAAAAGCCTACAAAAGTCTAGACGCTTACCAACGGCAAAGGTAAGACATTTAATGCTGGTCCTCTTCAATCTAAATGTTATTCAAATTTCAATTACGTTCCTGCTTTTCAACTATCATAAGAAATAAAATAGCTAGAATATTTGTTCCTCAGCAATTGTTGTTTTAAGTTGCAATTTGACCGAATAGCTTGTTCGCAGCTGAAAGTAACATGCTACAAGCCCAGATCCCTGCGCTCAGCCACAAAAACAGAGCTAGGATAAAATCTACTACCTAATAACCTCTAGAACTCCTCTGGGCCAACAGCGTCGGCACTTTTTCAAATATCTCGAAGAACCTCACAGCAAAACATGATGCGCTACATTGCTATCTGTAGTTTACTGTCTGGGTGAACTAAGCTAAACTCGGGGCAATTCGAGCCTTTCCAGTAGGTTTTTAATCCAGCGGTGTGACGGTTTTTCCAGGGACTTTTTGCATGTGATTTCCAACGTGACTCATTCAATATTTATTACATTTTGTGATTAAAAAGTGTAAATTATGTTAGCGGACTTCGATATTGAAGTTTGTTGTAAACAATTGCAGCTTGCAGTCGGTGTCTCTACCAATCACATGCTTTGATTTCTTCTTCTTTGCTTGTTATGACGGTGAAATCGAAGAAGAAGAAGAAATCGAAGCATGTGATTGGTCGAGAAGCCGACTGCAAGTCGCAATTGTTTACATGGAAGTCCGCTAACATAATTTACACATTTTTAATCACAAAAGGAAAAGAATAATTAATGTATTATGGTTAAATTATCTGCCAAAGTACCCTGAAAAACATATCGCATCTAAGGGTTGGAATTGAAACCTTTTAAAAAGGCTAGAATTTGTCATGGTGCAAGTGACAGAACAGCAGGCATGCTCCACCCTCTAATGGCCAACGTACTGCAAAATAGCCTGAAAAGTTGGAATAAACTCCATATATTTTACCATCGATTGTTTGACAGGTTATTTAGCCAATGTACTCTTTTTAGATAAAGGAACTGCTCGCTAGATCTCTGCTGTGGGGAGAGAACCTTCCACAATGAGCTCTAGCTAAAATGTATGCCATGTGTGTGTGTGCATGTGCGTGCATCTCAACTTGTTTATTGGTGGATTTTTCAAGGGGCGGGGCAAATTGGCATATATTTTAAACATTTAGATTTAACATTTAGCATTTAGATTTAACATTTAGCATTTAGATGTAACATTTAGCATTTGCATATAATATTTAAGATTTAGATTTAACATTTAGCATTTACCCCATAGCTTTTAAGATAGTACTGTTGAGCTGAAGATCTGAAAGATTGAATACAGATTTTGAATAACATGTACACATAGATGCATCTGGGTTCTTGGAAAATGTTGATACTATGCACTAAAGATGATAGAATTTTCAAGGTTTTGTTTTTTTTACCATTTTACATTGATTAACATCATTGCTTTATTTTTCAGCTATGCAAAATACACTACCATTCAAAACACTGGATACATTCTCTCATTATATCCAAATCCAAAAATACATATTAACACATTTTTTAAAAATTGATTATGGTACATTATGCCTTTGCATTATTCAAATATTGCATTGTCAATACAATTACTATGAATTATAATGCATTTCATTGTCATTATGCACAAATACAATGAGATTAAGCCATCACCTATGTCAGTGCAAAGAAAGTACTATAAAATAAAGCATTATAAAAAAATAATTAAAAATTAAATAAATAAATAAAAGTCCGAGAAATATATTGCACATTGAGTATTCTTAGACGTATGATGATATGTTGTACATATCACTTGACAGTGTATTGCACATATGTCATTAATGTCCCAAAAAGTCACATTTACGAAGTTCAGAGTAGTTATTGATTTGGAAATACAGTGTCATTTTGTTTTAGTTCTGATGCACCTGGGGTCCGTTTCACAAAGCAGGTTTTCTGAAAACTCTAGTTAGTAAACCCAAAAAATGAGGCCAATTCAGGGTTTTCAGTTTCAGAAAGAGGGTTTAAATAACCCAGAGTATCAGGGTAAACCCAAGCCCGTTTCACAAAGAAGGTTAAGTGTAACTTTGAGTCAGTTGCTGCGGCAACAGTGTTTCTGAAACTAACCCAGTGGGCAGCAGCTTTTCTGCTGGAAACTCTCAGTTTATCTCAGTCTCCTCCCCTTTTTAGAAGCACGTGCACTCAATTTCCTTGAATTAAAATCCCTCTCGCTTTTTCAGTCTCTTCTTTTGCAAACATGACATGTCCGTTTATTGACAAAGAGGATATGCTTCTTCGCAGGGTGTTTGATATTCACCACGAGATCATGATTAGGCACCGATTACACGTTTTTTCATTCCCGGAAACGTATCTATTGGAGCGTTACCGGTTTTCACAGCAGTCTCTAAAATATATTCATGTTCACATCCAGCCGTACATCACCAATAAAACAAAATGCACACGAATTGAATTATATTTTTGTACTTCATCTTAAGTGTTTGCCAAGCCAATAGATAATCTTGATGAGCATTCATTGGACGTGAACGCTGTTTTGCATAAATAAAACATAAAAACTTGCACATTTACTCTTTGCAGTTATCACCTACGCTGCCTGTCTCTCCTTTACTTACTGTCCTGAAAATGCTCATAATCACTACGACGGAGTTTTGGGGCCATACTGACAAAAAATGTGGAGGATTAATTATTTTCTCCCTCCTCTCTTTGAGAATAAACCTGAAATGTCAAGAATAAAGTCCAAATATAGTTTCAAGAATAAGGTCGAAATCACGAGAATAAAGTCAAAGTGCAGTTTTGAGAATAAAGTTAAAAATAAGTTGACATTAAATTGGAGTCTTTCAGATTAATGTGAACCAATAATTTTTACTCTATAAAACACAATGCCTAGTTTGGATGAGCTAGTAACCTTGTACTTTAGAGGCTTCAGCAATAAGGACATTCTTAACCCATTTAGCACATAAACACAGCATTATAATAAATAAGTATTCGTACTTTGAAGAGACTGTATTTCGATTTTATTCTTGACATTTGAAGTTTATTCTTATAGAAAAGAAGGTAGAAAGATAAATTATCATCCACAAATATTTTATTTTCAGTGTGAACCTAATACTCCATTGTATATTCACTGCACGTCTGAATTAGACCTTCTAATTCCAGCGAGGAAAGAACGGAGATGTTTTTTTTTTCAAGTGGTTGTCATGGTGACTCGTTGTTTCTGGGTTCCATTGATGATGGCTTTTTAAAGACGTGTTGCTCATGGTTAACTCGGCGTGAAGTAACTCGGTGTTAATAAAACCAACTCAGAACACCTTGTTGTGAAACGGAAAACTCAGAGATTCTCTTCGCAGGGTTAGTCAACTCAGAGTTATCTCTCAAACTCAAGGTTTGTTGAACTCCCTTTGTGAAACAGATCCCTGTAGTGCCTCCCAGAGGGCAGCAGGGCAAACAGATCAGAGCCAGCGTGGCAGCTGTCCTTTATGATGTTGCTGGCTCTTCTGAGGTGTAAAAGTCCATGAGGGAGGGGAGAAGGCAGCCAATGATCTTTTGTGCTGTCTTTACAACTCTGTAGCTTCTCCCTGTATGCTGCAGTATAGCTGTTGTACCAAATTGTTATGCAGTATGTCAACAGGCTCTTTATGGATGAACGGTAGAGGGTCAGCTGCAGGTTGGAGTTCAGTTTGTGCTTTTTGGGTATTCTCAGGAAGTGTAGCCGCTGTTGAGCCTTCTTGGTGATTGACATAGTATTCTCTGACCAGGAAATTTAAGCCAAGAGAATGATGCCAAAAAACCTGATGGTGTGGACCCCTCTCTACACACTCAACGTTTATGTAGAGGGGGGCTGGTACTGTGCTGTGCTTCCTGAAGTTGATGATGATCTCCTTGGTTTTCTTGGTGTTGAGAGTCAAATTGTTCTCAGAACACCAAGTAGTCAGCTTCAGTGTCTCCTTCCTGTAGGCAGCCTCATCACCCCAGGAGATGAGTCCGACCACTGTAGTCAGTGAACTTGACGATTAGGTTGTCATTGTGGGCAGGCCTGCAGTCATGGGTGTAGAAGCAGTACGGGGG
>JBAMHX010000010.1:24300062-24312710 GCA_037177515.1 Pseudomugil tenellus
ATAGATAGATAGATAGATAGATAGATAGATAGATAGATAGATAGATAGATAGATAGATAGATAGATAGATATAAATATATAGATATAGATATATAGATATACAGATACATGGACATATCCATGTATGCCTGATTTTATCAACACACATTTCCCCAAACACACATTTTTATACTTTATAAAGTATGACTGGATATGAGTTGAGTTGATTCCTCAGAAGGACACTCAGCAAACATCTGCTATTAAAATAATTTGCATCTTCACCATCAGCTATCATTAAGCTATCCACCTGTAATGTTAACACCTCAAATCTACAATGGATGCTAGAGGTTTTTGCTTACAGATTATAACATGCACATCACTGACCTTACTATTCATATTATGGGAGAAAATGAGAAGCAGGCAAAAGCTGAATTTTCCACTGTTGGCTATCCTGAGTGGGCTGATATTTCTTTATTAAACCTCTCAATAAAGTATATTGAGATAAATAGTGAGTAGGAGTCTGAAGATTGAGTGATACTAGTAAATAGCATGATTCTTCTTTTAAAATAAATCTTATGAAAGATTTGACGTAGAGAGTATTAAAGCTTGATTCTCACGCTCAACTAGACATTGCTCGAGTGAAATAAGTGTTGAGGCAATAGATACAATACATCATGTTAGATATATACAGATGTAAACCACTAAAACAACAAAGCTGTTTGGAATAGAAGACCGCTGTGGTTGCATCTCAGTGCTGCTTTTTCCTCAGATCCTGACAGTGGTAATGCTCAGGTATGTATACACACTTTATTGCTCCACTATTTCCATTTCATTTTTGATGTTTACTTGCTGGGGATAACATTAGATTGCAATAACTTTTTTACCATCTT
This sequence comes from Pseudomugil tenellus, assembly GCA_037177515.1. Lineage (NCBI taxonomy): Eukaryota > Metazoa > Chordata > Actinopteri > Atheriniformes > Pseudomugilidae > Pseudomugil > Pseudomugil tenellus. The sequence continues at coordinate 24,300,932 of JBAMHX010000010.1, forward strand.
TATATGAACAAAAGCTAGCACTAAAGTTTGTGAGTGTTCTGTATGTATACTGGAGCAATGGGATCTTTTGAAAATATTTTACTGCAAATGAGCCAGTTTTGCTGGCCAGTCAGCAGTATCTGAATGTGCTATCACTGCACATTAGATTGATCCAAACAAGCACTTAATACATTGCTTTCTGGTCTGAGGTATACAGAGGGGTGCAGAAGAAATCAATTGGCCTAAGAGAGAACAGACAGTAGGGGCAGAGAAGGAGTCTTGGATGCTGGAAGATTCCAATCGTGCTAGATGATGATTGCTTGTGTAGTAATCAACTTTTTGTACGAAGGTCCACAGGGAACTGGCGAGCTAGTCAATACTCAATCTAATCAAAGCCAATGCTTAGCTTAAAAGGAGTCATTTTTAAAAAAAAAAAAAAAAAAAAAAAGCTGCACAACGAATGCACCAGTATTTATTAATAAAATCTGGAGGAACATTAGAAAGAATTTGACTAAAATAATTTCATTTGTAAAAGTAGAACTTTGATTGAACAATAAAGTACAATGTGTACTCATTTTGCTTTGCAGAGGCCTGGAGCAGTACTTCAGTGGGATCTGTGAAAAGTTCATTTGTTCAAAATGTTTTTTTTTTTTGTTTATTCTTTATATATATAGAGAAACTGAATATTTCAGTAGCAAAGGCTTTGAGTCCCCCACAGTAGGTCAGAGACAGATTAAGTTACAGGAACATGGATGTGTTGCTGGCCACAGTTCACTCTAACTTCAATACAGATGGGTACACTGTAGATACAAAGCGATGGATATGGTTAGCAAGAATACTCGGGCAGGATGGGGTATTTAATTATACTGAGTTGGTATTAAAGTATGCCAATAAAACCTCCTCTATGCCATTATACCACCATCAGCAATCTCGGCCCTTAAAATTAGGCAACAGGTATTCATGATTTTCCAATCTTTGACTTTAGTGACCATGTAAATATCATAGCTTCAGTTTCTTGATCATGTCATGATTCCGTTCCTGGGCCTGGGTTTTTCCATTTTTATTTATATGTTCACCTGTGGGTGTTTAGTTCTTATCTAATCCTGCTGTGTTTTTATTTTTATTTTTCAGGTGCTTCGTCTGGCCCTCCCTCATGTGTCTTTTCCTCCTACCAGCATACTGATTACCCTCATGTGTTTCACCTGTGTCTCTCCTCGTCACTGGGTATTTAAGGCAGCTGTTTTCCTTCCCTACTTGCCAGAACGTTTTGTTATTCCTGCTTCTGACGTATGCCTTTTGCAGTGCCTCTTGGAATAAAAAGTTTATTTTGACACTTGAACCATCCAGCGTGTGTGTCCGCCTCCTTCCCAGACCTGACAGATCACAGTTGATAGAAGTATTACTCAGAGGGGGCTTCTGTTGAAGGAGTAAATCCGCTTTAAGGTAGTACGTGGGTTCACATTTCCTGGGAGAGCCATTTGCGAGGTTATCAATAAGTCCAGTGATGGTACCATATAAAGGGACCATTTTGTTGCTATCACTACTTGCTGTGTGAGTTCCCCTTGTTGATAACTGGACTATATGACGAAGATGGATCTGAACTGGTATTATTTCCAGAAAAACAGGATGAGCAACTAGTCTTGAATAAAGGAAGATGTTCAAGTTTTGGATGCTTTTTATTAATTGAGCAGAAGCAAACAGAAAACAAGTTAATGAAACAGGGAGCTTGTGCAGGCAGTTTTAAGTGTAGATACAGCTGCAACAGATGGTATTTTGGATATTGTGCCTGCATGAGTATATATATGCATTATCATTGCCTTTCTATCATCTCCAACCAACCGCTCATTCTTCTCTGATCAGAGAATTCAACCAGACATTTAAAGTCAAACCAACTGCAGCATTTCTCTCTTTCAGACCATTCTTTGTAAACCCTAGAGTTGGATGTGTGTGCAAAATAGTAGATTGGCATTTTCAAAATACTCAGAGAAGCCTGTCTGGTATCACTATCTTCACCACTCCAATGCCAAGTTTAACTAATGTAAGTCATCTTGGCCATGACTACATTCCTACATGCATTATACTGCTTCCATGTGATTGTATGATCTCTGTTGATGCGATTGATCAAGTATATCCAAGAAAAAATGTCCATTGAATGTATATGACGTTACAGCTGTCTATTGTAGGAAAAATTCTGACATCATACAACCGCACTTTTAGATACATAAAGATGTAAGTACCCTCAAGTATATCTATATTGTTTTAAAAGCATTGATCCAGAGCACACCTGTTAAAGTACGCGGCCTGTTACATGGAGAGTTTGTTGTAGTGACAAAAGAAGCATGCAAAGTAAAGCACGTATAATCACAATTTCCGCTGACTTCATTTATAATTGGTTATCAAAGGCTGATTAGTAATAGATGCTGTCACTGGAGTCATTGAAGGGGGTGCAAAAGACAGCAAACATTTTAATTAGTTTGGGGATGCTGGGATGTGATTAATGTTTTGTCAGCAACTCTGTCAGAGAAAGTTCCGTACTAATATTATAGCAGACTGTTTTTATAAATGAAAGACATTGAAATAATCTGGCCTTGCGTCAAGGAAATGATAAACATTTAGGACAGCTTGTGTCTACTTGTGGTTTTTTTAAAGAGTTTAGTATGTCTCTTTTAACTGATTTTACTTGTGCTCATTATGTAATTTGGAGTCGGGACAGTAATATTTCAAACAGTCTGTTCTTGTGGCCTCTCCAAAAAATGTACTGGTTATTGGGTATGCATTGATTAATTTACATGAATCAAAGTTTACTCACCAAAAATTGTGGAAGGATTTTCTGGTATACTTATTACACTGATGCACAGACCTCAGCAAATACCTTAACAACTTTCTTGCTAAATTTAGCAAATTTGGAAATAAAGTTCTATCAATTTTATTAAATAAAAAAGGGAGTAGTGATTTTTCTGTTGTTATTTGAGACTTATGGAAACTGACATGAAAGAATGAATAGTTTACTCTTCTCAATGAGCCGTAGACCCTTTCCTCTCTGAAAGCAGTCACTGCTGCCTCCATCCTCATGCACTATCGATCCCAGCATCAGCTCCAGCTCCCAGCTACATTCAGAGCTTCATGACCAGACTGAAAATGAAATGTTTCTGCTGGTTGATCCCATCCAGGAATGGTGTCAGATTCATTATTCAAACGTATGTGGATGAAAACACGTAAAAAGATAATGTTACACATAAAGAACTATCTTTTGAACATTAACTTTATTCACTTACGGAATGTTCCACACAAAAACAACAACTCCCCCCACTTTCATTCCCCTCCTAAATAAAGCAGCAGGTCTTTCACCCCTTATACAATAACTAGCTTATAGGTAGTAACAATGAAACCGGTACAGAAGCATGTATTAACTCTTTCTACTGTTTAAAAATTAAATTAATTTCCGGAGATTAGTAGAGCTTGATTTTACAATTTTTATTTCTGTGTCTTTTATTGGATACGATCAACTACAAAAATCCAGTTAAATAACAAAAATAAGTTTCTTTTAGCTGAAAATACACCAGTGTGGTTACAGTTTGTACATATATATGGAAATAATTGTTTTAAGTAGTCCTGTGCAAGGATGAAAATTTTTTAGTTGCAAATAATCACGTGTAATTTTTTTGTTACTCACGCTAAGTTACATTTTCTTCATTTGTTTGGCCAGCAGGGCTCTCCACATGGGGTTGGTTCATAGCATGTCCTCTGAAAGTTTCCTCATGGCCTATAAAAGGTTTGTTGCTCTTGAAGGACAACCTCAGAAAGTTTGGTCTGATCCTGGGACCAACTTTGTTGGAGCAAAGCCAGTTCTCGATGATCTCTAAGTTCCTTCAGGCAGAAAACGTCATGAGGAGAATGCAGCAAATAATGGCACTGGATGGATGTGGAAGGTGCTTCCAGGTGATTTCCCACATCGTGATGGAGCTGCAGAGGCGGCTGTGAGGTTTGCAAAGATGACTCTTCAAATCCTGGGGAAAACTAGGAACCTTACCTTTAGTGAATTCCTCACCGCACTTCAGCTGGCTGCTAATCTGGCAAATGAGTGGCCCATTGATGCAAAGGTGCAGAGTCAAAAAGACTGCGTTCATTATGTGACCCCAAATTCTCTGCTGATGGGCCGGGAATCTCAAGGTGGGGACTTCAGGACTTTCAGATTTAATAATTACTTCTACAAAAGACTCCATGAAATTCAAAGTCAATTCAGCAGTTTCTGGAGACCGTGGTGCCAGTTTGCCGGACTTAACCTCTTCATTAGAAGCAAATAGTGAGATGAGAAACATTGCTGATGGTGACGTGGTATGGATGTGTGACCAGAATGTGTTGCAGGGCCAGTTTCAAGGGCGTTGTGAGGGATGTGGACGCCTTGGTTACACCTGGACGCTGTGTTGCACTGCTGCAACAAAAATCTCTAGCCCGAGCCTAGCATCTAATGACTGGATGGTAAAGTCTAGTGGGGCAGTTCTTCGCAGAGATGCCAGGCAGCTTATTGTTCTTCTGTCTGTGGAGGAGCAGGCCAGCCTTCCTAATTAGAAGCGTAGCTATGTGACCTTCAGTGTGAGGCGCATGAAGCTCGAGTGGGAGGTGTCGCGCTGAACTGCTTGGACTCGCAATTCAGAGCAGAACTGCTGCTGAGTGTTGCGCCAGGTGCGCTCTTTCTGATGGATCTGCAGGTATAAATGGCAGTCTTCTTACTGGCTGCGAGTTCAGCAGGGCATGGTGGTTGTGCTAAGGATAGCCATGAGATCAGTGAAGAGGCACCTGGTAATCCCATTCAAATATTTATGACAAACAGGATGACATTTTTAGGATTTACTTGTTAAACAGCATGGATTTGTAATATGTGTGATTGTTTACTCCCCATCTTTTTGCCAACGCTTGGCCAAAAGTCTGCTGAATACAGATTTTATTTTATAACGAGAGAAAGAGTATTGCCCATTGGTTTTTACTTTCGTGCCACTCTGACTCCCCAGCAGGAAAAACTGAGCTGCCGTGAGCTGAATTAGCTGTTCTAGTATTTGTACCACTTGCAACTGTCATATTAGTTTTTGCTCATTTTACTTTTCTTTTGTCGGTGCCACACACAAAACTTTTTTACATGTTTACCACCAAAAAAGATGTAGATTTGAAGCCCCTTTAAGTGGTAGATTTTGCAAACTTGCCACATTTATCAATGCTCTTGCTCAGTTCTCTTAGAACTCATTTGATTGTTGCATGTGGTTGTTCTGTGTGTTCAGAACTATTAAAAAATCATTTTGAAAAAGAAACACAAGTGTTAATACAAAATAAAAAAAATTAACTGCATAATTAATCAACACATGTATGTGTTATCATATTAACAATCGCAAAAAGGCTTATGATGCAGTTTTTTTGCTGATATAAATCAGTATTAACCAGTTTAGCTATACCTGGTAGGTGAGTCATTACCTAAATCTGTTGCACCCACATGCAACACTATGCCGAAAACACCAGGCATCTTGCCTCTGTATGTGTTTGGCAAGAACGATGCATTCAGCTATAAAATGAAACAGTTTTCCCTATTTACCAGATGGGTGCACATTCACTCTTCTGCGCTCTGAATTAAACTGTTAATATTCAGTTATCTTTTAAACAACCCAGTATTACTACAAATTGTGTAATACCTACATTTATCCACTGTACAAAACAGCACAATTTGTATCATGATACAATTTCACAGCCTTTATTGTGAAATAGCCACATTTTGCAGTGTGGATAAACATATATTACAAATTTTTTCACTATTGGAAACAGTTACGGCAAAGCTCTACTTCTTTCTCTTTACAAGAACTTTGGAGTCAAGCGCACATACTGGAAAAAAACATCATGGAATATCCATAGTTGTAATTTCCTCCTTTATCTATGTTTGCATCTAAGAAAATATTTCACTTGTTCATCTATAGTGATGCAAACTGCTGTTTTACACAACTCTGTAGGCTTACCACTAAAGCTGGAGCCTATCCAAGGAATCAGGTGAGAGGCATGGTACACCCTGTAGGTTTCAAGTCCATCATAGAGCTAACATAGAGAAACACACAACTATTCACACTCACATGCAATCCTAGGGAATAGTAGAGCGACCAGTTAATCTAAAATGCAAGTCTTTGGAAAAACCAGGTATAAACAGGGAGCACAAGCAAAAATCTGCACAGAAATGTTTGAAAGCTTCTCTAATAAAATTGAATATTAATGACAGTGAAGGAGAACTGTTTCAAGATTTAATTGTTAAAAGTAACAAGTCAAAAGGGTAAATGTTTCCCCCACCCCAACCTCTGCTGTTCACATGATACTATTCATGTGAAGTGCATGATAATAATCATTTGGGCTAATCCAAAGAAAACCCAATCTAATCAAATCCTGCCAAGGCTCAAGGAAAGAAAACATCCAATATGAAACCATATCTCTTAGATGCGGAGATGTTAATGTAAAGCTTTTAAGTTTTAAAAGTCAACCATTGTGATGCCAAAATTTAAATGTAAGAATACAATATGATTTGTACGCTTATTGGCATGAATGAAACCAACTAACTCAGCTTGAAAAGAATGATTACAGCTTAATTATATGTGCGTGATTTGGACATTTTCCATTCTTTTTCTAACACTGTTCATAATATAGAGTTGATGCCAAAACAATTAAATTAATTCCGAAGTGTCAGAATGATAACAAATATGAGCAACATTATAAATGTATTTAAAAGAAAATTAAACTGATAAAAAAAATGCTGCAAATATACCTCATCTGGGATAACATCGTCATTAAAGAAGAAATTACTTCTATTAGCAATAGTTCAGTATTGTATTATTTGCTGGTTTTAATCATGATTCATATTTGCTGAAAAATACCGCAGACACTTTTAGCACTTTTATTGCTTTTCTTCTTTCCTGCCATTTGGTGAATTTATTTGTCATGTAAAGTAAAGTATGACTGTGATATATCTGAATAATTCTTTTCTGTACTGTGCTCTTTTTTCCTTGAAACTCAGGGTAACAATTTTAGTGAATTTAATTCTTCATTAAATCTGTGATGCAACCATTGAAAGTTTATTAAGACAGTCTTGTTCTAACATAGGGGTTGTTTTGGTGGCTCTCTGGATATTGGTTACAGATGTGCAATCAGTCAAAATATATGACTTTACTATATGTGATCAGATTAGTAATTAATCAGAATCTTTACACGTTCTTTTGACTACTGGCAGTTGTGATTTCTTGATTCAAATTAAAACGGTCAATCACACATCTTGAAGAGGTCCAAAAACAGCAGAGGGAAAAAAAACACACTATTCCTGTTTGCAACTTCTTTACAGTGATTAATAAGCCTATTAGCACATCACACTCAATCGTTCTAGCCTAATTTTATCGTGGACAAGCCCAGGAGAAGGCTGATGAGATTAGGTGTATTCCAGTACCTCCACTACCTTGCAAGTATGTGGTTGTCATCATACTGTTTACTTATCAAGCAATTCAGTTTGTTCTAAGTAACTCACTTGACTATGTTGTTGCCTTCAGCGTCACACTGCCTGACTGGCAGATGAGATCAGCAGAATTGCTGTGATGGTTGGAAGAAAAGACACTTTATTTATTCTACAGTCATTTAGCAGACGCTTTTATCCAAAGCAAATTACTTTTGGGACATGGGGTTCAGTGTCTTGCTCAAGGACACTTCAGCATGTAGTCAGGGGAAGTCTGGAATTGAATAGGCTGACTCTTACCTCCTGAGCTACAGCCCAAATGTAAGTATTTCAGTATCATATCTTTGAAAAGCTTTTTTTATGGTTGTTATTGTTTATTTTTAATTATATATATTTTTTTAGAAACATGTTACTGTTTTCTTTCTATAATCCCCTTTGTGGTTGTTGTGAGCATGCGTTGCTGTGTCCGCTCATATTGGGGGATGTACTTCTTGCAAAAGGTGGAATATCCTTTTCAGTCTTCGATTTACAAAGCTAGACTCATTTGCCAAAAGATGGTGATCTGAGGGCCCTGCCCCATCGCCGTTTGTCTTGTATTGATTGCCTGCTGTCACGCCTGCCATTCCTGAAGGTGAAAGGTGCTTTCTATTGTCTTTTAAGCTTAACAGGTTTTCTTTTAGGAGTCATTTGAGGACACGAGTTAAGATATAAGTATACTGCGTATGTTTTTATATTATAATCAGTTTAGAATAATATCTAAAAAAATTAATTCAATCAAGGAAATCTGGTTTCTGTAAAACATTGATTCAGTTGAGGGGCAGTTTTTCATTTACAGGATTTTTTTTTTATCTCTACGTTTCCATTGTAATCCAGTTCCTTAAGTGGATGTAAATACTACTCTTGAAAGATTAGTGGGTGCTACTATGAAGTGATGTATTATGGAAAATCTGTGGAAAAAAAATCATTACACACTGGCTAAAGAAAGCGTTAAGCTACCTTTGATGGAATTATTCTACAATAAACTGCAAAAGAATAGATCCTAGTCTGGTAAAGAAAGATTCTGAGGAAGGAAAATTCAACACCTCAGTAGATCTTGAGCTAACTCAATATGTGTGACGCACATCTACTGTTTCGACTGATTCTAGGATTGTTATGGTTTCTGGGTTTTGTTTTGTAGACTTTCCTGTTTTATTTTGTAGTTCTTTCTGTTTTTCCCGTTGCTTTCTGTTCAGCTTCACGTATTTGTTTATTAGTTTCACCTGGGGTTGATTTCGGTAATTGGGTTCACCTGTCCCTATTGTTTTCTGTCACTTGCTTTGTATGTATTTAAATCACTTGATGTGTCTGTTTGGTTGCGGGATCACTACCTACTTCAGTACATGAGTTAGTTTCTCAGTCACAGTTTTAGTGTATCTCTTTTTGTAAATAAAACCTGTTAATCTTCATCCTGGCTGCCTCCTGCTTCTCCTCACCTGCATTTGGGTCCACCACCTACCCGCTCCGTGACAAGGATCTGAGATTTAGGGGTGCTGAACACCCTGAGACCTGTACAGTCAGACAAGATAATTTGCAGTTTTGTACATTTAATACAACTTCATTCCTACTGTTGTGAAAGTTAAAAAGACTATTTGAAAAGTCTGTGACTAAAGCATCAAATCTGATAAAGCTTATTTGAATGCTGAACTCCCTGAACTCAATTTCTCTATGAAATGAAGACATGTCCAGGGTATACCTGTGTCTCACCTGGTCTTGCAGGGATGAGTTCCAGCTCTATGTAGCACAAAATTTTTATAAGTGATATAGAAAAAAAATGTACGAATGCTGAGCTACAGTAAAAGAGGAATAGAACTGAAATTATAAAAGAAACATATCATAAGTCTAATTTCTGAAATAAAGAAAACAACTTTCATTACATACATTAAATAAATATCTTTCACCTATACATTTATATGTATAAGACCACATACTGAATGAATGGGAAGGTTTTTTTTTGTCCCCTTAAAGAAGGCTGTTTTTGCTGTTTTTTGTTTCTATTCTGACTGTTTTCTTACCTGGTTCCTCCTGACCTGCTCTCTCTCCTCTCCTTCTCCTTTTTCATCTCTCCCCCTTTAAACTGATGTGCTGCGGGTGCTGTATTTTTGTTACATTTCAAACAAGTACTGTGTGATATCTACATCTTTCATTTTTAAACACTTGCAGTTAGAATAAAGATAAAGATAAACAAATCTTGAATTCTTGGGGTGCTGGGATTCAATTTAGGAATGCTACATCACCCCAAAAAATGAGCTTGAACTGCTATGCCTAGTAGTAAAACTGGACTGTGACCTGAAACTTGACGCTCAGATTAATTCTGTGGTCAAGTCCAGTTTTTTATCATTTGCAGCTGATACCCAAGGTCAAGTCCTTTCTTCCAAGAGATCACCTTGAGATTTTACTCCATGCTTTTATCGCCACTCATTTAGAATGTAATACACTTCACGCCAGGCTGAGTCAGACGTTGCTGTCCCGTCAGCAGCTGGGGAAAAATGCTGCAGCTCGGCTTTTAACTGGGGCCAAACAACATGAGGACATCACTCCAATTTTAGCCTCACTTCACTGGCTCCCTGTGCATTTCAGGATCAGTTTTAAAATTCTTTTATTTGCCTTTAAAAGTATTCATGGCCATGCCCCACAGTAGCTGTCTGACCTGATTCAGCCCTACACTCCCTCACATGCTATCAGGTCTGTACATCACTCCTTATTGGTTTTGGCCAAAATTAAGAGAAACATTAAGGTGGCTGAGCTTTTTAATTGCTGCCCCAAATATCTTTAATTAACTTTTTTGTTTGTTTTAATTTATTTTATCTCTTTTTCTCCCCTTTTAATTTGTTTGTTTTCTCATCTGTTCTTAACTAATGTGTGTACAGCACTTCCCAGAGGAAAATTTTACTGCTCAAAACTTATTCAAAGCTTGGGAGACAAGCTGGAGATTCTCACCATAGCCTCATTTTAGTTTCTATTTAAGAGAGCTGTCTTTTTTATTTCAGCTCTGTTTTTAATGGCTCCTTTTTTTCTCATTTGAAAAAGAAAATGAGCAATATTGGAGCTACGGTGGAGCAACATACGAGTGTCTACTTTTCTTGCATTCACACACACGTACACGCACTTGCACGAATATCAGGACATTTCAATGATATGACAATTTTCTTCCACCTGTTAGGATTCATAATTCTAAATACAAATTATCCACTTAATAACGTCTTGATGGGCCAAAGAAACAGTGGGGAATATGACTCTCTTCACTACAAGACAAAGGGATACAGAAGATCTACCCACGGTGATCATGCTTTATGATTTTATAGCAAATACTGAATGAGCTGACATAATAAAAGAAATGAAGAAATCTGAATGCTATCTTTATTAAATTTCAACACAGATACTGAACTTGAAAACAGCCCTGCCGAGTATTTTGAGTCCGTTTAAGCAGCTGTAATGCTAACAAAAACATTAACAACAAAGTTAACAGAGTTGAAGACAGTTTAAAGAAAGCTGTTCTAACATTGCCATACTATAAATCTGAACTATAAAAGTGCCTCTTTGGTAAAATTTCTTTTTAAACAGTAAAGGTGTCCAACAGTCAAGGATGTAGTTTGATTTCAAAAGTTGTTCTTTCCTATTGCTCCTTTTAAGCATAAAGTGGCTAAATTGTTTTGTTTTGCAAGTCCACAAGGACATGAATTAATATTGTGTTTTTCCCCAAAATCCTTTATTTCCATCACATTGAACCTCGCTGTAGGTCTCTGCTAGAACAAACAGAAAGAGAAAGTGTGCTTCTGATTGGAAAATGTTACAGGAGCATGCACATCAGCTGTTTAGGACATGTGTGTTTGGTGCTTTTTGGATGAAGTCGCTAAATTTTTAGCAACCCCACAATTCATAATTATGTGACTACTTGGGTGTTTTCAGCCTGGTCCCTATGTTTCCAGCAACCCCCTATTAACATCTAGTGTTTCATGTGGTGGCAAATAACCTGGGTGTTTTTAGCTCAGTTGTTTAGCTCTTAACATCCACCCCCCACCACACACACCCCAGTCTATCTACTACTGCTTCGTGAAAGCAGTAAAGATGTGTGATTTTCGTCTCATCAACGTGCAAAACGTGAAGAAGATTACCTGGCCGCAGATTAGCCTACCTTATGGCATCAGGGTTGCAAGTTCGTGCAACAAAAACAAGTAATAGCCCCATTAGAACAAACCCAAACAAAGCTAACATGTTCCTCAGCGCGCACACGTGTGTAATTATATATATATATATATATATATATATATATATATATATATATATATATACATACATACA
>JBAMHX010000010.1:24322281-24332833 GCA_037177515.1 Pseudomugil tenellus
TAATAATAATAATAATAATAATAATAATAATAATAATAATAATAATAATAATAATAATAATAATAATAATATAGCACAAGTTATTGTTTGTTAAATACATTTCATATCCAAATGTAACTTTACTTAATTTCATTTGAGTTTCTTTTCTAAGCATTGACACTTTTGCTTTTGAACAAAAATCTCTTATTTATGTACAAGATATATATACAGAAGTAACAAATTATACAAATATACAAATGAGTCTTTTTCTGTTCCCCTGGAATGAAGCACACAGTTTTTATACTTAATTAGAGCTACAATCGTGAATTGAAAGCAAAGAGTTAAATAAAGTTGAGTCGGGCCAATATATACCACCATATTTAAAAAAAATGCCCACTCAGAAGTAACTTTTGTTTTGGACCGTCAGCAGCTCTAAGAAGCAGTTACTAAATGAGACCTTAAGGACACAACCATGCACAGATTAAAACGCACAACTTTGTTATGAACTGCATGTGGTAAAAGTTACACTATTACATCACTGTTGCAAGGCATGCTAATTTCTATTTCATTGAACCTACCCGCTCGTTCAATGTAAATTTGTGGCAGCAATTACAATACTGCCTCAGTATACTGATCTTTGATCTTACAGTTTGAAAGGATTACTACGATATCAAAGAGAATTTTAAGAGCTATTCGACTCCTACTGAAGCAATCCCAAATTCAAACCGAGGCAACTATGGTTCTTGTTAAAAAACAACACTGCTGACATGAGCCATGCAGTCCAGTTTATAATCCTCCTGCTGTGATGCTCTAAGGTCCATCTGCTCATTGTCTGAACTCTGTACTCTCTTATGATCAAAACTTCTGAGCGTTAACCTTCATGTGGACCTCTTGCTTTCCAGGGTGGTTTAGAAACACTCGTAGAAATGTATTGGTTGTGGTTTTAAAAGAAGAAGCGGTCCTGGTGGTTAGGTCACTCTCTTTGTTCGAGGTCTAATCAAGGATTATTCAACCAACAAGTCGTCGTGTCTAAGTATATGTGTGTTACAACAAATGCTTAATGTGGTAACATAGATGGAGAAAATAAACTAATTCAGCTCATTTTAGGACAGAAAAACATACCCTGCTGTTTACTCCCCATTTAATTCATCCTTAATGCTTAACAGTCCCTGCTTATGGTGACACAGAGGTACTTTTATGAGATTTTGGGACAATTGTCCGGATTACTATGATCTTATGGACAACTAGTCCTGCTGAGAGGAACGTGTACAAAATCGTCTGTGTGCATACATCTGTACTTATACAGATGCTAGCAGATGGTGTTTGTCATTCTCTGTGTCGCCACAGCAGCTGCCTGTGCACTCCTGCAAGCTTTTGTCATTCAGCAGCATCTGGTTACAACAACAAAAGAAGTGTAACTAGCTCAACAGTTTAGGTTTTAACACACTCTAGCTAAAGCATAAATGGTCTGAGGCCTTTGACAGCTGCTACAAAGCATTTTTAAGTTCTTTATTTTATTTTTGAGGCTTGTAGGACCACACTATAAAGTGAGAATACTATGATGAAGATGTGAGGCAGTCAAAAGTTTTCTTTTTTTCCTTTTTGATCAAAGGCAGGAATGCTAAAATAATTTTTCAGCATAAAATAATTTACAGTACATTTGGGAAATTGGTTAAAAAGCAATACAACACTCCAGTTTTCTGTTTATGTGGTTGGTTTGAAATTTTATTTATATGGACAAATGAACAAAGAAAGACAGCTTAAATGCTCTTCACTGCCTACTTTCATTGTATTTAGTGTTTAAACATAATTTAATACCAGCAACAGATTTTTTTTTTCAAAAAAAGGTTTTAAAAGAGTAAAAGAATAGAAATAAAACCCTTTTGGAAGATTGTATTAATAACATAAACATCAATGGCATGTAAGGGTGTCAGGTTTGGGTATACAAGGAGAGCTATGGCATTAAATCTCTGCCAAATACTGAGAGGAATGCATTTATCAATTATAGGAGCACATAGGGCATAACTCTGAGCGAAAGAGTTTCACTTTCTCATGGGCCCATGAAGGCAGCATGCCCAGCGGTAAGATCACCCCTTCCCCACTCATCTTACTAGAAAATTAAACTCTCTGCTTTGTGGGTGTAATTGTCAGTTTGGGGCAGTAGCTCATCTGATTGATTTGATTGGCTGGATTTTTATCTCATGATCTCTTTTTAAATATTGGTGGCACACTTCCTGGTAACTGTAAACATTCAGTAGTCCCATACACCTGGTCAGACTGCTGTCATTCAATCCTTTTCAGAGGTAAGTCAATCAGGGAGATAATATCATTCTAATGAGTCACAAAATGAACGTTTACTCCAGAGTCTAAGTCTGTTGGTTCAGTGTGATGAGTTTTTGTTTAAATGTATTTTACATTTGTAAATTATAGCTAATATTATTTTAGCTCATGGCTTCCCAGCTTTTTTGTTTAGCGCCAGTAAGAGTGACGATAGACTTATATTATTTCTCGTAGTGTACATATCAAGTACGTTGTTATTCATAGAGTCACAGATTTTTGTAGATCACCTCGCCTCGTATTACTGGTTACCAGGATTAGCTTGTTGCCAGGAGTGTCAGGATCGCTGGAGGGTGTGGACCCAAATGCAGGAGGGCAGCAGAGATGCAGATGACTTGATTTATTAGAGCAACTAAGAAAACGCAGAGTAAGAAAACCACAGACTGAACACATACCACAAAAACACGATGAACCAGCAATCAGAACAGAAACCAACAGACTTAAATACAACTGAACCAGACAGGAAACATGTGAACATAATAACCAATCAAACCCAGGTGAAAATAATGAAAAAGACGTGAAGCAAAAAATATAAACAGAGCAAAACAGGAAGACTACGAAATAAAACAGGAAACCAAAAACCCACAAAAAGTCCAAATCATGACAGGAGCTGATATTTTTTGGGGTTGTATGTTGGTTTTTTATTTATTTACTACAGCTGTAGTGCTTTTTATGAATTCTGTTGTAGGTTCTGGTAACTGGTTTCTTATTTTTGTTCATTCATGCAGCTGTAATAAAATCCTTCCAGCAGACCATTAGAAGGCACCTCTTTCTTCCTTCTCGGTTGCTCAGAAATCCACACTTGACAAAATCCTTCTCAGACCAATTGAAGCATCCAAATTCTGCACAGCTGACCATTCACTGTTTTCTTGTCTGTACAATGTTAGATCATCAGAAAATCAGAGACTGGGTGACCTTCTGACTCCTTTCTATTAGTTATTTAAACAGTTTAAATATTCATTAAAACCATCTTGTCCCTTTGCTCTCTATTAATTTTATCCTTGTTCCATGTACCACTAATTGATTAGTAATCACCTAAATTTTATTATTAATTAACCTATATTTAACCAGTTTCCTGTGTATCTCTGTGTTCATTCACCATCCTTCTGTTATCTCCTTCATTCTTGCTTTAGTTGTTCACACATTTTCAAATTGCACTGGAAATAAATCTATTGCTCTGGGTTGCACATTAATCTCTACCTCTACATTATTTGTATCTACTAAATTACAATAAATACTTTGCTGGTATGCAACAAGAACCCGAAGTATGTAACAAGGTCTGTGCACAGAGCTTATTGCAATAAAGTTGCATCAAGACAAAGAAAAGTCAAGAAAAGAAGAAATTTTCTGCTGCAAATGGATTTGAGCTCAAAATCTGGCCAATCAAATAAATCTCAAGTGTTATCGCCCTAGCTGATAATTAAACCCACTAAACAGAGAGAGCGAGCAGATGATCTCAGCGAGAGGGCGTACAGATGATTGGGGGGGGTGGGGGGGGGTGTCACTTGCCTTCATGGCCCAATGAGAAATTAAAAACTCTAGCGATCAGAGCAATGCACTCTCTCCATTAATAAATGAGCTCCTATAATTGATGAATATGGTCCTGTCGGTATTTGGCAGATATGTAACACATAAGAATCAAAGGATGAATTTTGGGAGATGAACTCCTAGAACCGGTAATCCAAACTATGGTGGAGCAGGGTGTTCCAGAAGGAGCAGGCATGACATCTATTTAATACATTAAAATCGGTCAGTGAACCTCTTGGACATCATTTAATGTTTATTTGTTTTTGTTCAATTGTTCTTCTTAGATCTATTTTTAAAAAATAGATTGTGTTGTATTTAAGAGACCTTGTCAACTTTCCTGAAAATGAGATTCTGATTCCATCTTTTTCAGCTTTTAATTGAAACACTTCTTTTGGCACAAATTTCCCTGCCAACTTGAGATCCCTTGCACTCAGAGAATATTAACATAATAATAATAATAATGAATGCTTTAATCCATCATTGCTGTAAAAACAAACATAGCAAGTATAGTTCTTGCATCTTACCACAAATTTATATTTCAGTAGGGATATGTGATATGTTTCCATTAGCATTACATCTGTGCTGAAAGCAGAGCTGTCTGAAATCAGTAATCTATTTTCTCACAGAAATAAAAAGCACAACGCTTAGTGGAAAAGCAAATAATTCTTTTCACTGTTATTTTCAAAGTTGATTAAACGAGCCATGTTTGCTTCTGCATGTGGCCATTTCAATTTCCAACATCTGAGACAACGGCATATGTCAAGCTGTCACATGTCAAATATAACCTTCTGAGGAAGTAAACAAATTTAACTCGCTGGCCGAGACTCCAGATGACTCCAAAGTGTTCTCCAGCTATTTAAAGTTGAAATGTGTGGGTTTCTGGTTAAAATAAAACAGCAACAAAAAGAACTGTGAAAAATCTATTTCATCTATTAGCAATTATGGGATGTAGTTTACTACAAATAATAACTAGATACAAATAAAATAAAAAAAAAGAAATCCAAAGTTGAACTGCTCCAGATGACCTTTTGCCTACAGCAACAAAGAGCTTCACACATACAGATAAGAGGGATTTAATCTCTAAGGGAAACCTTTCAGCTTTTACCATGAACATGTCACAAAAAGGGCGACTTTGTATTTTATCTCAATATCAAATTTTCATTAAAAACAGTATGTGGTACAATGCCATACAACAGAATGACTCCAAGTCTGTGTGAGCCAGTGGAGTTTTTAATAGTTCCATCAAAGATTTATTTCCCCAGCATTTGCAGATGGAAGACAGTGACATAAAGATGACAGAGCCCTTTATCTGAGAACGCTTTGTTCTTCCTCCTTATCAGAAAAGCTGGGTGTTGATAGAACATTCTTACTTGACACCATTCGTTTATTTATTTATTTTTAACACAGAAGAAGAGGAAATGCTAATGCACCTAACACATTTCATGTGTCAAACTTTTTTTCTTTTTTTAAATCTGTATTCATTAGATTCTGCATGCTTCTTATTTTTTCTGTCAGGTCTCTTTCTTACTTTACAGGAAGCATGAGCAGATCTAGCTGTGACAGCTTATTGGGACTTCACAAGTTTCAAGCAGTAACAGATTTCAAGGGCAACAATTAGAAAGAAAATCAGACTGAAGAGAAAAAATGTTTACTTTCATGCTCTATCTGCTTTGTTTCTAACCATTTAAGTCATTGGGGAAGAACAGCACATCTTTAACATTCAATGTGACATAAAGGATACACTAATGTTTAAAGCATTTGTGTGATTGTTACTGAAAACTGTGCCTGTGTTTCATATATAAATCACTCACATGTACTTTATTTTTTTTCAATAAACATACCTTAAAGAGCAAATGTCTCCTTATTATAGTGCCGTCACTGCAGAATAAACTGTGCTTGTGTGGTTTTATTCTGACCGTGGTGCTTTAGTTTGCAAACAGAGCTGAAAATGAAATGAATCAGAATGCTTTGTGAAGAATACACAAAAAATAATACAACTAAACCGGATGAAACCAAATGGATTTGACTGGGATCAATTTAATGCATAAAGCAACATCTTGATGCACATGCACTGAACCTGGATGATTTATGACTTTACCTTTACATATATTTACTTTTCTAAATGACCCCATATGATGAGAGATAAGCAAAGACATATTTGTCTTCCCAGTGGAAGCGAAGTGTCTCAAAATTGTGGAGTATGGCTCAGCCATTGCCCAGTCTCATTTACACACACAGCCGCAGTAATGGACCCATTTGGCTTTTACTGCCCTCTCTTAAATTTCCCCCAAATCTGTAAATTGATTTGGAACCTTTTTGGTTTATGGCTGCCTTTCATTATCAGCCTCAGCAGTTCGCACAGCTAAGAGACGCTGGCACATTATCTAAGCAAGTGGCCGCTCTTTCAGTCTCCCGCACACCTCCGCTAATCTTCTTATCAGTCACTGATAGCAGGAGCTTGAATTGGCTCCACTAATGGCAGCTACTCATATAATGGTCTTTTTCTGAGCAGTCACACTCAACAATGTCACTGTAGTGGAGCATGTGCACAGTGCTTTGTGGATTCTCACAGATGAAGAATTCATCAAGCTTGATCAGTGGGAGGCAAAGAGCTCAGAGTGCTACCAGAAAAAGAAGGGAACTCAACAAAGATACAGTAATCTTACTGTTTTATTTGTTGTTTTAATGAATTTAGCCTTTTCGTAACAATTATATATAAACGGTTTGTATATAAAAGATATTTTCCAAGAATATGCCTGAACCATGGACATATTAAAGAATACAGTCAACATGCCACAGAGAGGCAGAATAGCATTGCGTTTAAAACAATGAGTATTTTCTAATATGTTTAAAATGAGCTTAAGAAAATTGATAAAATCTACTGTTCTCATCTTGTTCCAAGCATGTCTCGTTACTTTAACTTCCCATAGTTTTCTGAAGGATATAACCATTTCAAGCAGACCCAAAATAGCTTTGTAAATGAAAAACAAAGCATTGTTTGAGTCCGAGAGGGGGCAAACATAAGCCCACCCAATAACACATTGCACAGTAATGTGTAAGGGATGCAAACCTCTGTGGTACATGGTAAACTACATGTAAGCATTGCAAAGATGCCTGCATGTAAACAGCATCATGACTCAGCACAAATGCAAAAGTGGTAGCAGCAAATCTGTGATCTATAAAAAGCCGAAGCTGTTAATTATGAAGAAAAGATAAAAAACGATTTCTCTCACAAGCTATTATGATGCATTTAGAGGCAACAAAACACCAACAGTACTTATGACTTGAATTTCATCATACTGTGACCTAGTTAGATCAAATAGATGTGTCTCTAATAATTCCATATTTCCCTCTGAGATAAAATGGCTTCAGGTAAGGCAGCAAGTCTCTCTTGGTACAATTTGGGAGCAGATTGCCAGGTTTACGTCTAAGATGCAGCAACATCTGGATGAATGATTTTCAGATTTTGCGGGCAGCAAATCCTCAAATCAAAATAAACATTTTTTTTTCATTATTGTTGTTGTTTGTTTGCAATCTTGAACATAAATCATAAGACATTCGTTAAACTACTGCACCTAAAGGCAACAGCTATCCAGTAGTAGCTCTGCAGCTCTTCAAGACGGTAGCTCATCTGCAGATCCTGCTAACTGTGAAGGCACTTTTTACCTCTGAAATCTAGATTTATCATTAGCAAAATAAGCTTAGACAAGCACAGTAGGAAGACCAAACATCTCTGCTTTTGTGTGAAATATTATCTCCTTTGCAATAACCGCAGCTAGAAAGCAACATGAATGCATCTCTTTATCAGATGCTTCCTTAGGTCAAGATCTCAAGATCTTTTAAAGAGGGTTATGTTTTCCTCAACATGAAAGGGGAGCTTGGTTTCCAAGTACCTCTTCAGTTTCTTTGGTCCAATTATGAACAGTTTCTCCTGATTGATGATGCACCCAGGCTGAGGGTTACTTACATCTTCCACCAAGCTGAAGCCAACAGATTTTTTAGCTTATATGAAACTCTTCTTATTTTTCCCATCCTTTGTGTGGGATGAGGGATGTATGCACTGGTGTTTGTGGCTTATTTAGTCCCAGAAAATGATCCTTTCTCCTTGGTGGATTTCAGTTTTCTCCTAGTTGTTAATTAGAGCCTTTGATGTGTCATGCAAAACTTGTCAACATCTCATGGTTGATTGGTGTAAGTAGGCTGCCTAACTCTGAAAACCAGAGAGCAGACATTTCCATAATGAAATCAGAGCAATTGGCTATCTGGTCAACAAATAGCAAGTCAGACAGCGTGGAAGGAGCATGTAGGATTGTTTCTTCGATCTTAGCTATGTCCGGTGTTACCATAGCAATGAAAAAAGTTTAAAATGCATATTGTGAAGCAAGCCACACAGATGCTGGCAAGCAATCAGACACAGTGGACCAGTTCTCCTGCCATCAGATAGACAGCACAGAAGTCAGAAGTCAGAAGTAAGAAGACCTGAAAAGTTTGTTCTGGGCCAACGGCACAAGTAGAGAGTAAAATACTAATGCATGTCTTCCCATTACTCATATGCTATACTATATACATATATACTACATATACTTGTATCAATATTTCCTCTGCTGCTCATGTAACCCAATCCAAAGGGAGACCCACCATGCACATAAGTATATTCCAATGCCGTTATACGTTTGCAGCGTATTTTTAGAAACCTGCCTTTTATCTTCCAGAGATAATATCAGTGATGGCAAGCAGCAAGGTTTTAAGGTCACATTGTAACCAAGAAGATAGCAAATATACTTGCTAAAAGGTGAGCTAAAAGTTAAAGTTTAAAAATGATAAAATGATTATTTTAGGAAACCAAAATAGTTATCTTGAGAAAACATGAATAAGCATAATATGTTAATTAATCCTTAGATAAAAACGCAAAAACATCTTTTACAAGTTTGAGCACTATCAGCGTCTGTTAATCTGTTTTAACAATTTACAAACAGAAAGAAAAATAATTTTTTGTAATAATTTGATGTTTAAAGTCATTTGCTAAAGGGGAAAGTAGTTGAATACATCCTAAGAACTACATGGAAGTGCATACTTTTCCTTCATGTATTTAAAATAAATCTATCAGGTATTTTATCGGAATCCTGAGCCGCAGGACTCATTAGCCGAGGATTAACCGGCTCATTCCTCATTTGATTTATGATGGCTTATCAAAGTTTGCAAAATTTGCCAACATGATAATGCTGTTAGATATAACCAAGACATGGTGTTGAGCACATCTGCAGGGACTCTGATTGAAATTAGGGCCAGATCTCATTTAGTTTTGCAGCACGCCTTTGATTTTACCGCCCCATATCTCCTCTCTCTGTGCATAAAACTGTTTGGATTTGATAAGAAACTAATGAGAGATATGAGAAAGGCTAAAATAAATAAATCATTTACTCAGTCCGAAGATAACATTCATTCCTCTGCGACTTTCTCCTCCATGTCATCATATCATCTTGTTAAAGGTATTCCTATCATGTAATCTTTCTAAATCTCAAGAAAGGGGACGGTGTTTAGAGCGTATGAGCATAATCCAAATGATCTAGCTCACAGATATTAGCTTAGGTTTTTTTTATCTGTTCCAAGCTAAAATGTCACATTTTACAGTAAATTTTCCAGTGTCATTGCAAAAGAAAGATGGTAAAACATGAAAAGTGTGTTTCAAAGGTAACACTAATATTTTATTTACACTTCAAATTATGAGTCTTTAAAACATCCCTTTTGTCCTTTCCTGTTCCTTTCATCTTCACACGGGCCATTGCTTGTGCATCAACTTCTATGTAAAGTTCTTGATATTGTGGTGTTTTCATGGTGAAATGCTAAACCTCTAAGTCTAAATAGGTTTCTGTGTTAGAAATCAATGCCCCAAGTGTAAGAAACTCATTTGTTTTCTTCCCACTCAACAACTGTGGCCTACACAGTTTCACTTCACATTACATTTTATTTACAATACATCCTGCAAGAATCCCACATGAAAAAGTTAAAGTGCATTGCTGGTCAAGCATGTATATAAATTATGGATCATTACAACAATTGGTGTCCTGCCTGAATACTGTGCATAGCGCAGTACTGAGAAATGATGCCCTCGTGTCGCTGTTCTGTTGTCTCTGTGAAATAATTCATATTTCTTTTTGATGCTTGTTTTTTACTGTGTTTTTAGCTATTTTTATTGTTTGTTTTTTTTTTCTAGTGTTACATTGTTTTGCTTCTCAGAACCACCCCGATGAGGGACAAAAAAGTGGTGCATTGTGCTCTATATACACTAACAACTGGCTGTCTCTGCACAATGTAGAGTATTTCTTTCCAGTACAGATCCAGGTAGCATTTTGGGTGTAATAAACGTTTATAGTTTGTGTTGTAACACAGTTAAAATGTTAAATGTAATAATCATACAACACACAAACAAGAAAGCACCTTTTCAGATTTTCTTTTCATTTTAATCATTGTCATAGAATATGCCAGATTTCTTATCCAACAGAAAACAAGAATGTCTCCATGAATAAACCTTAATCCTGTAAAAACGTTTCCCAGACACTAGTTCTGGTCTCTGCTCAATGTGAGATTTTACTCCTCTAAACTCATTCATGTGGCAGCTTCAGCTATTTATTCTATTCTATCTATCTATCTATCTATCTATCTATCTATCTATCTATCTATCTATCTATCTATCTATCTATCTATCTAT
>JBAMHX010000010.1:24365688-24409980 GCA_037177515.1 Pseudomugil tenellus
TTTAGACTTTATATTTAGATTAAATGTGATATTTGACATCTTTAAAAGTGTATATGAAAGTGTGTATATATTAAAAAGTGTTGAATGAAAAGTACTAAATATAAAAAAATTGAGATAAATAAGGAAAACATGTCAGCAATGACTTTAATGCTGAATTTTTACACTTGTCACCCCATACACAAAGGTCCAAAGTGCTCAATAGCATACAATACATTTATAAATAAAAACAGAAATAACAAGCTAGTGATTCCAACTTTTGCTATCTGCAGGAAAAGATGAATTTACGTGGGAAAGATCTCCCATCAGAAGGTGGATGATCACATTGAAAATCTTTCTGTATCTGAAGCAAGTTGATAAATATGTGATATTTCAGTGACTGTGTTATCAAATGAAAGGAGAACTTGGAGCTTGATTGATGGGGATTTGAACATAATTACTTCTGTCTGCTTTTCTCGGGTTGGGAAATGAAAATAGAAATAAATGATCTAGAAATAGCTGCTTCCTCTTTAGTTTAAAATCGCTTTTTTCATGTAGTCATCTGTATTTTCCATTACAGTCACAAACATGTATCAGGTGATATACCTTGGTTCCCTGCTGTCCATGTCTCATCCTCATCAAAGTGCACGTCTCCTCCCAACCCTTCTCCTGGCTGGAAGGCATGAGCCAGGACACCCCGGGGTCCATCGAAGGGAAAGAAATCTCCATGCACTGCATCAGCAAAGAGAGAGCTGTTTCTTCATACCATGAAAATGAATGTATACAAATGACTTAACATCAACAAAAACAAAAATAATAACTTCTATCTTTTCATAGTTACTTCCACGCGCGAAGGTGAAAACGATGTCGGCTTTGCCATGGTTGACTTTGATAAACCTCAGTGGTGCTGCATCGCTCCACACCTTCAGGGCTGAATACATGGACTTTTCCACATCCTCTCTCCTCATATCCGGAGTATATTTCGCAATCCTGCATCCCAGTTGCAAGAAAGACACAAAAACACGGGAAATCAGAATCAGAAATGCATTTATGTATTTTACAATAGTATACAGGGAAATAAAATTTTAACAATATGCTTATTGTTGTATGAAAGAATCTCACATGTATGTGATAGTGTGGTTCTTCCATTTGGGCTTATTGGGGTAAAAACTGTAATTATCCACATCTGGGACACCGCATCTCGGCTCTCTCATCACATCCAGTGTTTGAGAATCCAGGTTTCCTGTTTCTTTCAGACCAAAGAAGTTTTGCATTTCTCTGATCTTGTCCTCCATGGCTGACACGGACCTGGTTCTCCTCATTAGACCTCGGTAGTTTCTGTCATTACCCTTCAGGTCGTAGAAACTTCTGAGATAAACCTGTTGACATGTATAAAGAGTTGGGTGAAGAGTCCACATGTCTGAGGTGTATTGGAATGGTGAATAATGCATCAGGACAAATAGATAAACGGACATGTTGTATCCTCCACAATGACTTGACAAAGTGCAGTGATAGAAATAAAACATCTGGATATATTTCCTAAAGTGTAGCCACGTTATTTGCTTTGAAATCGGATCTCTTCTCAGGTGTTCATCTCAGAACTGGTTTTGTTCTCCACTTTTGCTGATTAGCTTAGTTCATTCCCATGCATACATCAGTGAAAGATTTGGACACATTCCAAAGGGATTCAATGACAAAGTCATCATCATGAATTATATTGTGTCTAAAGTAAGCATTTTCAGAATGATTGGAAGTATGTAAGGATTATTTCAAACACACTATATAACCTTTTTTTTGCACTAATAACAGCAAATGGTAAATAAACAGATATAATAATCTACGCTGAATGAACTGAAATATTGTGGTTTTATCATTTTCTTTTATTGTGTATTTTCCTCATTGGATCACTGTTTATAACTGTATGATACTGGATTTCATGTCATTTTTTCAGCATTACCAACTTGTGTTTTAAACACCTTATAACAGCAAATTGTTTTATGAATTTTGAAAAAAGGACAAAGATGTTCTTTTGGTATAAAATGGGTCCCTATAATACAGCTTTGTTCAGTAATAAGCTGCGTTTTACATACATTTTCAACTCAGTATAATCATTACTGATCATCATACTTACATTACTTATTACTTTCAAAGCACCAGTGAGTGAGAACGTACGGATCTGCCGATCAGCATGTTGTTCTGTTTATAAATAAGGTTGTCATTCATTTGTTAAATCAGCAATAACTGCTAAATCCACCATCAGTGGATATTTTCTTTCTGTTGCACGAATACAGCTATTTATCATTAATATCTACAATTCAGGTAAAACATGATAACTGGCATCTCCTGGCATTATCGTTCTGTTATATAACGTACACACTTCTGGGTGTTAAAGCTGGTAGTCTTATTTAAAAACGACTCGCCACCGCAAGTTATTTTTCAGTGTTCATGCAAAAAGCGAATTAATAAAACTGTTTTCAGGTTTTTTTTTTATTTAATTGTCCACCACTTTGCTATTTATATCTAAAAGTAAAGTATGATTTAAAGTAAAAGTGCAGATTATAGGTTAAGATTACAGCCAGAATAATAAGAGTAATAATAAAGGGTAAAAAAGCTGCTTTACGTTATGACTATTTCCAAGGTCAACCAAAACCAATACAATTAAAGGCACAGTTAGAGTAACGCTTTGCAGTTAACATAGCACAATAATAATAAATTAAATATATCTCTTTTTAATTCATTTATGAAGTCGTCTGTCTACAAACCTCTGCCAGCTTCACATCCTCAGACACTTGCTGCAGTTCTTCATCAATGGGTCGAGTCCAGGAGATTTCCAAAAACATCAGACAGCCCACAGCGGGTATCCACATCCACAACAACTCCATGTTTGAAATGCTCATTTCCACCAGGCACCACATTCTTTATATTGGAGCGTTCCTTAGGTTGTTGTGCAGTCACGTGGGGATCAAGTACTCAGTCCCGGTAGTTACAGATTCCACCTGCTCTAATTTTCTGGAGGTTTTGTGGTAAAAACTTCCCATTAAACATTAACATATGTCTGGGATTCCTGTGTGTCATGGTAAGCAGCATGTGTACTTTATGATATAGTGTTGAAAAGATATAATTTTTTTTATTCCTTCATGTTAAAACCTGCAGCTGTTTATGTGGATAATCCAGTTTACCGTCCGCTGTGTCTGTATATAAGTCTGCAACACATCCTGATGGATAACAAAGATTTATATAACAACCACAGATGCTGCTCCGCCAAGAACTGCAGAGAACATTTTATTTTCAGTAGCCAAGAACCATAAACATGTCATACCAAATTTAAGTTGTAGCCTTTATTTAATTTAATCATGAGGTTTTTTTTATGAATTCCAACCAAGACTAAGAAATACAGTGTTTCCCTTCATGTTGTGCTCAAGCTGTACAGGAAATATTCTTGCTAAGTGCATTTCATACAGTAATGTCAACAGCCAAGCCAGGAATTTGCTGTTTCAGCTCCAACAATATGCTTGTGTATATAGTCAAATTTGTAGACTTGAGGTCCCACAAAAAAGTAGATGAAATCTAAAATAAGCAAAGAAAACAAAGAAAAACATGAAAAGATCTGTATTTAATCTTTTAAAGTGCATATAAAGAATTTGCTACCCACTACTGTAGATTACTGCAGTGATGAATGTCTTCCGAACTGAAATATCTACTTTTCCTTGCAGCTGAAATTACAGTGTATCACACAGAGGGCCTTAAGTGGTAAATTATACAGTTTAAATAAGCAACTCAGTCACATGCGCTGTAAAAACTGAGCATTCCTGTAATTCTAAATTAGCATTCCTGCATTTCTAAGAACAAAGTCATTTGCAAAAACCCCTCAAGCCACAGACACAATTGCACTACAAACTAAATCTGTTCATGTGCACATTATCTGGTTTATGATAGCACATTTTCAAGTGGATGTGTAACTGAACTTATACTGTATGCGAATAAGTTATGTGTCCTCACCTTCTTTATGGAAAGCAGCATCTATTGTAGCGTTGACTCCAGGAAAGTCTTCACTGATGTACTTTGGGTAGCCGAAATCCATGGCCCTTCGGTTTTCATTGTAACTGGAAAAGACAGACAAACTGAAGTTCAGGTGATATATTTCTTCATGGTCCATATGTGTCTTCTGAGTAGAGGAGTTGACTCCACCTCGACAGCCCAATGTGAAAACATCCCAATTGTGTAGTGCAATGCTGAGACAACAATAATTACAAATTTTCTATTTGTATGTAGAGAAAATTGGACTGTGGTTATAAAAATATCTTACATATTATTACTGAATACAACTTGTTCAATTATTGTCTGACCTCCAGTAAATGTCATGCATGAAGAAGAGGGTGCGTCCCGTTTTGCTGATGTGCACTGCTGCATCAACATCTTGGACCCAGGGTGGAAATCCAAAGTGGGTGAGTGGTCTGGACTTTCCTTTTACAAGGGAACCTTTCACTGTCCAGAACATGGATTCTGTCGATGGAATTGTATCATTAAAATATGGATTATCTGTTGCAGGGTGTGCTAGTCACTAATACACTTAAAAAAACTGTGGAAAAATCTTTCATACGTACAATATAAGGATACAATAATAATAGAAACCTTGTATTTAAAGGAGATTCTGTTCAGTACTTACCATGGATGAGGTATGCAGTGGATCTGCGAGGTACCCAGAAAGCAGCATCAATACTCGTTTCAATCTTGGGCATAAAGTTTGTGATGGAACCTTCTTTGATGTCTGACTGTGTATTATGCTTTATCCAAAGATACCTTGTTGGGTAGACACAGGTGTAAACAAGTTGTACTATGATACCTTTGCTGTGAGAAAGTGCTAAGAAGTACAGTATTTTTCGGACTATAAGTCACTCCGGAGCATAAGTTGCATCAGTCAAAAAATGAGCCCTGCAGAGGATAAAATCTTATATAAGTCGTACTGCACATTAAGTCACATTTATTCATAAGGCCTGCCAGCAAATATATGAATACCCTTGGAAAGTAGTAGACGGTTGAGATGTAACCGTGCCGTTGACAAACTTCAGGCAGCACGTTGTTCTGGCTAGTGATGCTCAAGTCAAGGTTTTTCCAACCCACAGGTTTATGAAATAACCCAACCTGCCACTATTAAATACATGCAGAAGTAAAGACTGATTTTATTTGGTTGAAAAATATGCTTGAGAACAGACTAAATCTGGCAAATGGCTACAAGATTCTAGGATTCACGCTTTGCACCAGTGTTTGAAAGACCCCACCGCACATCAAGTTCAGGCTTTCCTTCAGCCTGCTATAATTTGAGAGTATATAAGTCACATCTGACTATAAGTTGTAGGAAGAGCCAAACTATTAAAAAAAATGCGACTTATAGTCCGAAATATACAGTAAGGTACATTTAATTTTTTTGTTTTTATTTATTCATTCATTTTGAGAGTGATGGTCAACATGCCTGCCTCTGAAAAAGAAGGTAGCATCCCCAAGAGTTGACACTGCATCAAAGGTTAGGTCTGGAGCGCATTTGTCATGCATGGGTCTGGGGAAGAGTTGTCCCGACAGCAAAGTGGTCTGTAAGTTCCTCAACGCATAATTTGGACGAACCCTGAGAGGACCTGACACACATTAAGAGAAGTTTATAAAGCAAGGTTCACTTCAGGTGAAAGTATTCTAGAGTAAGTAGAAATTGCAACACAAGAAAGTAGTCGTGAAAAAGAAAGGAATTGATTTGAAGAATTAAGAGCGGGCATTTCAAAATACACTGAATCATGTAGCATCAGATAAGATGCCAGCCATCTTTGTTGTCACGTGTACTCAGCGCCGCAAAAAATAATGAGAGCATTAAACACTGTTACGGATGATCACATCAGGCAGCTTACATTGAGGCTGGAAGAGCTCACAGAGAGAGGCAGGAGGAAAATAATCAATCAGTAGGAGATATTCTACTTCTTCGTTTCATGGATGAAGACAGGAGAGTGCAGAGCCGCAGACAAAAGAGACAACAACGAGTATGTTTCTAATTTAAAAAATGCGCTAATTGTATTCATGTCCTTTGAGTAAATGTATCAGACGTTATACTGGTAAAGGGTGGAGCTACCACCTACGTCAGATGTGGTTCTATAGAACCCTGAAAAGACCCTGCTTTGAAGTCGGAGCCAAAACAGTTATAGGAACTAAGATCTATGAACCTCTGTATGTTGGAATGCGCAAAAAAACGGGTCTACTTCTTACAAGGTTATAGGAACGACAAAAGGTTCCTACAGTCGGAAAGGGATTTTAGTCAGGCGGGGGTCTCGACTTCCAATCAAACTCTTTGATTCTTCAGTCTTTCAGTCATTATGTTGCAAAATTGTCTGTGCTTGGTATTATTGACCTGTTGCCTAGTTTTAGCTATCTCAAACAGCCTGCTTTATGTCAGACTCTAGAAAAACTCTGGTTGAAAGCAGAATTAATGGTCAACTCAGTGACTCCATCATGTCCAATAGTAAATAGACAAAAAGGATTTGTAACCTTTCTTAAAGGCTTAACGTCCAGCTACAGTGATTCTAGATTTTCTTAGAAGCACTTAGAATGAGGTAAATGACGTACTTTCAAAGACTCTAAGAAAATAAAATTATTTTTTTATGATTAAAACTCTATGATGGAATTTGTCACATGACTGTAGATGCACAATAATATGTAAATAAATAAAACAGCTTACTGTAAAGTGCATTGATATTGGCTACATCTTCACTGGAAAGTAGGTTGACGGGACGGGAGGTTTTATAGGTTGGATACATCAGTGACTCTGGGTTGTTGGAGTGTTTGAGGCCCAAAGCATGACCAAACTCATGAGCTGCTACCACAAGTAAATTAAAACCTGAAACACCACAAAAACATTTAAGAGGATGCTACAAACTTCAGCCGGTTTCTATGTAACATCCCAGCGTGATCCAGTTCAGAACCTGTTTCTCCTGCTGTCCAGTGCTCATCGTCATCAAAGTGTGTGTCTCCACCAGCACCAATCCCTGGGCCGAAAGCGTGAGCCAGTGTGCCTCTGGGACCGTCAAATGGATACATGTCACCATGTGCTTCAGTATAACCCGAGATAAACATGAAACAGAAACCACAAAGAAAAGCATTTTCTTTTATGCCATCGGGAAATTACAGGTTTCTGTTCACCTCATCTGAATGAGTCTGTGTTCTGCAGCAGGATGACGCTGTCCAAGGTAACACTTAAATTACAGCTGAGGCTTCACAAGTCTGACCTATTTACATATTACACTGAAACATCACTGTTCAGTGCGAGACAAAAGTCAAACTCACCATAAGTCACAAAGTCCACCATGATGTCGGCATTGTGGGTGTTTGACCTGACAAACGTCAAGCCGCTGGCTCTGGCCCACACACCGAAAGCTGAGTCAATCAGAGAGTCCACAGTGCTGCGAGGCAAATCTCTGGTGTATCTACTGATGCTGCAGAAGCCACAAGTATGTATTATGTCACTGATTCAGGGACAGCACAAACAGAAATCTGAACATCAATTATACCACAACTTTAGGCTTTATTTGGAAGTAGAAGCAACATGTATCTCAGATCTGAGGAAGTTTGTACCTTAGACAATGTGATTAAATAAACCTATTAGACATTCATTTTAAAACAGTGACAGTAGATGATTTTTTTTCTTTTTTTCTCTGCTTTTCTTCCGGTGTGTAATCACTTGCCATCCCTCCAACACAGCTTGTATTGAAATGGACTTTGTTACATAAGTTCAAGAATCTAAGGTCAACTTGGCGCTCTACAAGCCCACAAAAAATCTTCGAGGCAGGAATCCAAAGCCAGAAATCTGTTAGCCACAATAGATTGTGACAGTTGCTTCTTTCTGTGCCTGCCAAAGTTTTTTATTGCCTGCTGGCTCAAAATATGTTTCAGGAATTGGCTGAGTTTGCAAGTGATTTTTTTCAGTGATAGCACTGACAGAAACTTTTAATGTCAAAAGAGTGACAGATTTAAAACCTGTATGTGATGACATTCTTATTCCAGCGCGTCCCCTGGATGTGACTGTAATCCTCCACATCTGGAACACCACATCGTGGGCTTCTCATTATCTCCAGGGTCTCAGAGTTGAGCACACCTGTGGCATTGAGCCCAAAAAAAATCTGCATGTCTTTCACTTTGGAGACAAAGGAAGGCTCACTCCGCTTCATACGCCCCAAAGGATCTTTTTGCAGGTTGTAGTGCTGCTGAAGATACTCCTACAAGTAGATTTAACATCCAATTAGTTTTCACTCAGGCGCCCATCACACAAATCAGTTCTTTCTTTTTTTTGTAAGGTTATTCATTAAACACAGGTTTATATAATCTATAATCTATCTATAATCTATCTGTGTTGCTGATATCTATTTAAAAAATGAATAATGTTTATAATTTTTTAAAACATAAGATTATTCATGACAATAAATTAAATTAGACATATGTTTCAAAGAATCCCAGATTCATGAAAGCAAAGAAAGAATCTGCGAACTTATACAATATTTCAGCAACAAATGCTCAGAAGGAAGAACGGTTACTCACTTCTGCATCGCATCCATGCAAAAATCTAAT
Organism: Pseudomugil tenellus; assembly: GCA_037177515.1. Classification (NCBI taxonomy): domain Eukaryota; kingdom Metazoa; phylum Chordata; class Actinopteri; order Atheriniformes; family Pseudomugilidae; genus Pseudomugil; species Pseudomugil tenellus. Next base: position 24,374,263 of record JBAMHX010000010.1, read on the forward strand.
GCAGTAAAAAGTTATTTACACATGTGAAAATGATTCCTTTCAATGTGCTGAACCCAACTTGAGAAATACTTACAAACCGGCACAATTTGTTGTACAAATAGACTGAATCACATGCGGTTCTCTCTCAGATGCAACATAGTTCATGCAATCATACACTTACAGTGGCCAGCTTTAAGTCAACCTGTGGTTCTGGTGAAGTAGTGTTCTCATCCGCAGGAATAACTGTAGGTGCTGTAAAACCTGGACCAGCCATAGACAAAATAAGGAGCCACCAAAAGAGCAGCATGACATGCATTTCACAGACTTAACACTACATGAACTGTAGTGACCTACTGTAGTTCAAGCACATGGAAGATTCTGTTAATGGGAAAGCCTTTTAAATGGTCATTGTGACTCATACCACTTGCAAATCCGAGGAAAGCCTCGTACAGTACTATGAAATTAGGGAGGGGTTTGTAGGGAGCAAAGGACAGCATCCAAAAAAGTCACTCAAACGTCTTGTCATGTGACATACTTGCAAAAATGACGTTACAAATGGATCCACTTTTCACTGCAAGATTTAAGCTTCTACATCTTATATAAAATGAAAAAGTCTAAGTAGGAGTTAAAAGTGCAGAAAAAGACAATATTTACCGTGGAAGTTCGTTATAGTGCATCATGCTGATACATGCATAATTCTAGATAATTTAAGAAGGAATATGAACCAACACAAAAAAATGCATTAATCAATAAAGATGTGTCTTTACTGCTTTTACTCTCAGTTTGATTGCCATCATCTTTTTGATATTCAGATTATGAAAACTCATATAGTTCTAATATTGAGATGTTTTCCTTTTCTTTGAATGTCAACTAAACACCATACTGATTCAACACAGTGACCTGAGTGGGACTTCTTGGTCCCACGCATTCTGCAACGTCTCCCTAAATAGAACCATAAAATCCTATTCTTGCCCCAGTTTAAATGCATGTAAAAGCATTGAATGAGAGAGCTCACAGAACAGGAGCTAAAATTGCAGGGATGGATTGAAAGCCTTTGCAAAATAAAATGGCTGCCAGCCAGGATGCCCAGACTAGCAAGGGTGTATTCAGACTAATTACAGTTGACTGGTCATTGTGGAGCTTTATGAGACCAACAGCATTCCTTTTGCAGGGAAGCTTGAACCAATTGTGCCGAGACTGTCAAAATCTGTGTTGCTCTGGTGTTATGGTCTGAGTACAGATGAGGTAATGAGGTCAATTTTAGCAGGAGAGGTGAGTGAGAGTGCAGTGCACAGCTGCCGGGATACAAGTTGGGAGAGACCTTTCCAACAACCCAGGTAATTAAACTAGTGGAAGGCAACAGGAGAAAACAAAAACACAGAATAGAACAATATTTGACTTTACATAATATCTGCACACATGTGTATAAGAAAGTGTTAATCCTTTTAAATCATAATGATTGTATATAATTGTAAAGTCTGACCTTGCAGCACTTATTGTTAGAAAGCAAAGAGAGGAAGAGCCTTTGTCTATTAGGCCCCTCTCTTCTGGAACCAGCTACCAGAGTGGGTAAGGGACAGAGACACCCTCTATATGTAATGAGAGGTACTGTGAGAGCCGGAAACTCAGCCCACACAGCGATGAGGTTGACCATTTATTAGAACCAAAATGGGCAGACATAGAATCAGATTGATGTGGAGGTCGGTTCAGAAACAGGTCAATATCAGGCAGACAGGGAAAAGAAGTTTCCGGCAGGGGTCAGGTAATCAGGTGTCCAGGGGCGTAAGCAAGATCAGATCCAAGCAGGCAGAAAACAGGAAAGTCTGGCAGAGGTCAGGGAAAAGGCAATCTGTGAGAGTCGGCAGGGTCAGCAACAGGGATCTAAATAAGAGACACGGTTAATACTGGAACACTGGGGAGGTAAATGACCATCTGGCAAGGAGGGTTTATATAAGGAGATGAACAAGTGGAGAGAGGGAGGACTGATTAACTTAGGTGGAGCAGATGAGCCTGAGTATGGGAGCTGCAGGCCAGTTCTCATGACAACCTTTAAAATCAAGCTTAAAAACCTTCCTTTTGAACAAATCTTATAGTTAGGGATAATTTAGATGCCCATTTGTTATGCAGTCATGGGGATGTCCCATGATGCACTGAGTGCTTCCTGTTACTTTTTCTGCTGCTTATCTTCAGTGTGTATACACACACACACAAACACACACACACACACACACATACTGATGATACTGCATCGTTAACATATTTCTCCTTTTTCTGCGGATCTTCCTGGATAACAGTTGCATTGTATATTGATCTGTCTTTCTTGTCTTCTCCACCCCCAGCGAGTCGAGGCAGATGGCTTCCTTACCTGAGTCGGCTTCTGCCGGACGTTTTGGCTTCGTGTTAAAAGGGAGTTTTCCTTCCCACTATCGCCTCATGCTTGCTCAGGATGGGAGATTGGACCTAAGTCAAGATTTGATGCAATCTTTTTGGTTTCTCTTACATAGGATATTTATTATGAATTGGCTCAAATTGGTGTCTGTGTAGCACCCTTAGACGACATTGACGTGAAGTGACGCTTTACAAAAAAAGCTGAATTGAACTTTAGTTCTGTCTGATTAATCATTAGTCACTGGCCAGATACAACTGGATTTTTTCATACTGACAAGTCTAATATTGATTAAAATGCTTGGACTCATGAAGTTTAAGGTCTTGGTCCAATTCATGTATCAACTATAATGCCAGTCAAAAGTTTTGTACACATCTAACCGTTCATTTAGAACATGCTCACTTTTGACTGGTACCGTAATGTAGAGTATTATTACATCCACATCTCTTCATCACTTCCTCTTAATTAGTCCTGACTCATCCTGACCAACATTACATCCTAGATAAGTGATCAAACCACAATATGAACCATATGTGTGTATGTGTGTGCGTGTGTGTGTGTGAGTGTGTGTGTATGTGTGTGAGTAGGAAATGACAATACAAAATTCATGTTTATTACATTTGCAGACCATTATATTCTGTTTTTATTGAGAGCTTAGACAGCATCAAAACGTTTTATGGATTTTCTTTCTGCAACAAACATATCAACATGGGGTTCAGTATCTTACCCTAAAAACATTTAAATATTTGGTCTGGTGAAATCATGCTCAAACCATCAGACCATGATGGTTTTGAAGATAACCATAAAGTCTACTTGATCAAAAGGATTCCACAGTCTTTAGTTGATAAAGCAGATCTTCATCATAAAGTCTTCTAGAACAAACAGACAGGGTCAGCTGTGTTTGTCAAGAACCAAATCCTGTTTTTTTCTTTATTATTTTGATGAGGCAGCAGTTTCTGTGAAACATCAAAGTAGTGATTCATGTAAATGTTGATTGTTTCATTATGGCATCATAACACATGAGAAAAATTACCCACCACCCCCACAAACTTAACAATCTCTTTCCCTAATTTTTCTCCTGGACTTTTAAACCATCACATCATTTAGAAAGAATTTGCAGTGGGGATCATAACTAGTAAGGAAAAGATTATTGCAGTACAAGAAAGAACTGACTAATTTAATAAACAGACAACAAAAGGTTATCCTATGACATTTTCATAATAGTGTATTAGTGAAAAGTAATACTAAAGCATTACTTTCTCATCAAAGCAAGTCATTTAAAAAATTAGAAAGGGGCTCATATATGAAGAATATTCACACAATATTCAGTGTGTATATTTACAACTTAGTAACTATATACAGAGGTCACAGTATGATCTCCTTTTATATCATTAAGTTCAACTTGTTGATGTCAATTATATAACTGAGGTCATGCTAATTCTAGGAGCTTGAATTGAAGGCACCTAGATGTGTTTTTAATCTCTTTAACCTTCAACAACTAAAAGAAATTTAGTTGCTTTAAATTATTTCAAAACATTTGAGGTACGGAATGATTCAGTGTTTCTGTTGTTAAAGGAGATCATAAAAGAAGCTCCTTTTTTTGGTAATTATTCTTTTTCTGGTGGCTACTCAGATACTTTTAAGTTATATTACTTCAGCTTGCATACATTCTGAGCAAAAATGACTCTTCAACTGGATCTAATAAGTCATTTTATGTCCTCAAAACTTTAAAACAAACCTGAACTCTTTGAACAGAGTCTCTGCTGCCCTCCTGTGTTGACTCCTCCATATTTATCCATTTTAAAATTATGCTGAGTGAGTCTGAGCGAATGCCTCTGCAGTCACTGGGGTTTGGATCTCAGCATTTTTTCTGTATTTGTAGCTGCTCAACAAGTTCAGTCAAGATGTCAAGACTATCAGGCGTAGTACCGCATTGTTCATACAGTAAAATGCTGTGTCTGTTCTTTCTTTTCTAATTGTTCCTGTATCCATGTAATCCAAGCTGCCTCTTTTGCTGAGATGTAGCTGAGTTGGCATTTTCCCTGTGAAAATGTTCTTGGTCAGAGCAACAACATAGTTAATCCTCAAATAAAACAATTTAAATAATTGAAAAATCAAAGTTGAACCATTTAGAAAACAAAAAATAAAATGTTTTATATTGTTTAAAGTAACATTTCTTGGATCACTGCTCCAAAGCAAAACTCTTCACAAGTATTCACTCTAGTCTTATTTCTGGATGGAATTAATTTCATGATATTTTCTCTTACACCATCTCTCTATAATCCAATAAAAAAACTGTAAATAGTAAAATAGTGGTAATCTGACAAAGCGCTAATGATCTGTGGAGGAAAGAAGGTTTAAAAAAAAACATAAACCGTCACGTAGCAGTCTTTCTGATGGCACTGAGTTATTTCTCTCTTGCTTCAGAGAAGGTTTGCTTTTGGTTTGTGTCTTACATAAATGTGAGGAAAAGAGCTGATACAACAGGTATCCTGTGGAAACAGAGTGAGTCAGAATTTTGGTACGTGAGATTTGTTAAATGTAGGTTGTGAGTTCACTACCATTTCAGATTAATGAGAAAACAAATATAGTGCCCCCTCAACAACACACTGCCTGAGCTAGTCTGTTTGCTTATCATCAGCAATGAAATTATATATCTCCATAACCCTCTAATACAAGACTGAAAAGGCAGAGTAGCTGTTAATAGATGTATTTTGAATGTTATACAAATTTGACACAAACATCTCAATTATCAAGAATAACAAGACCAGAGTTGTGTGTGTGTGTGTAACTCATGTACAGCCCCACACTCACTTCTATTCCTGAAGTGGAGAGAAAAATTAATTTGAAAAAAGTAGTCAGATGGGAATTAAATCAGTGTTGCAACTGTGGAAACTACACAGGACGAGTCTCTACCTGCCATCTCTTGCACATAAGTCAGAGTCATCCTTCCTTCCCTTTTGCAGGTCTTTTAATCCACGTCAGCGATGCTGATTAAACATGATGAAATGATGTCAAGAACTGGAGACTGTTTTTTTATTGAGAAGAATATAGATTTAATAAATGAAGGATAAAAGAAGGAGAACATACGTTAAACATTGAAACTTTGAGTGAGACAAATGCATGAAAGACAGACAGACAAGATACAGGATTATAACCCGGGGAGAATCATTTCAGAGATCTGTTTTCAGACAGAAGTCAGAAACTAATTCTGACCAGTCTGACACCTTCATTTAAAGACTTTGGTGGTGTGTGTCATATACTCTGGAGTCTCAGTTCTGTTGTAAACAAGACAAAAGACTCGAGTCCCATCTAACCATTTTCCTGATGGAAGGACACATCTCAGGCAGATGGTTTACTAAGGTCAGAATGACATCAGTTTAGGAGCAATATGGTCAGACCTTTCAGCCAGATATTAATTAAAAGTAAAGTAATTAAGCTAATATATAAAATGCCCACTACAATGATATTAACAGCAGAATCGTGAAGATAATATAGCACACCAGGGGCATTGCTAGACATAGAGCTCAGCTGAGGCACCCTAAAGACTTTCTAGATTTATAATATGAAGAAGGTTATGTTTTATCTTATTCCCTTTACTAATCTGGCTGTTACTGTGCTCCCAAAAAGCTGTAACTGAAATACCAAACGTTATAAACATTTGTCCGTATTGGCAACAAGTGAACAATTAAAAAGAAGATTTATAATCTAATCAAAGTTTTAATAGATATGGATTTAAACAAAAAAATGTTCCCAAGGGAGGCTGTAGCTCAGGGGGTAAGAGCAGTTGTCTGCCAACCTGAAGGTTGGTGGTTCGATTCCAGGATTCCCCTGACTACATGCTGAAGTGTCCTTGGGTAAGACACTGAACCCTATGACCCTAAATATATAAGTCGCTTTGGATAAACGCATCTGCTAAGTAACTGGAATGTAATATTGTTGCAGTAAATCCAAAAAGGTGATAGTTTGATTTCTTATATGAATATGTTGGTTCACTTTACTGGTGATTCTTGGAAAAGTGTTCCAGCAAATATATATGAAAAAAATACATCATCATGCTGATACATTATCATATTGTTCACCACTACATTGTTAACTCTTGTCTTTACTAAGTAAATACTGCGGCACCGACCTGCACCGTGACACACGTCCTGGCAAAAGAGGTCTAGCAACACCTTCGTGCATGGGTATTTATTTATAATGGCATCAGCATCCTCAGGTACAGACACAAGTTGATACAAAAGCAGCATCTTACCATAAAAAAGAAACACAGCCAGACTCATAATATCTCTTAAGTGTTTCTTTTAGGAGTGCAATATTCCATGCAATGGGCCAGTATAAGCTATCACATGTGGTATTTTGGGATCTGGTTGCTCATAATGTACTGGAGACGCATGAGATCACTCACAATCTATGTCAATTAGCACAAAAGAATGATTTTAGGATTTTAGAAGGATGATTTTAGAAAGGATAGGATAACAAGAGAAAAGGAAAGAGAACACTAGCAGAACATAAAGAAGAGACAGAAACACACCACAAACAAAAAAAATGCAATCTAACCACTCATACTTTGCCATTCGTCACACCTGTAAATAAATGAAGGGAAAAAAAGGATATCATGAGCTCCCGCAGAGTAAACGAGTAGGAATAGGGAATAATGACTATTACTAAATAATCTAAAGAGATCTTGGTGACTGTGTCATCATGCAGAACGCACGAGGTGAAAACAAACAGCATCTTGCTCATACATTTGCTTGGTTCTGGAACAATTCACTAGGGGACACATTACAAGTGTGAAGAGTGTAAACAAAAAAAATAAACACAATAGCAACTCTGAGTTCACTATATAAAAAAGACAAAATTGAAAAAAACAACAACAGCAACAGCTGCTGGATTATTGATGGTAAATAAGGCCCCCAAACCTAAATACTATAAGTAGCTGCTCTCGCCGGCTCTACTCAGCTCTACCAAGCTTCACGGTACTTCCACCATAGGTATTGCATAGCAACTAGATACTTTTGCAGTACCTGCTTCCTTGAGGTTCCAAGCGGGAGAGTCAGGCTCAAATCATGGATTAGCTTCGGTAATAATAGCAAACCAGGCAGCAGCTTCTGAACCAACACGGACATACTTTCTGCAGCTCTGATTTTTGGCAGCTTTAAAATATCTGCACATTCAGAACCTCTCCCACATCGGAGGGTCCTGAATTATAATGGAAAACCAATAGAGTAGAGTAGAGCTGAATAGGTACTAAGGGAAAAGGCCCAACAGTATTTTAATCGATGTCCATTTCTTGATCTTATTTATGCTGAAATTTGCCCTCACATTGCTTTTAGTGTTAATTTGCATACTACAGCTTGTAAACAAAGTACATTTAACTTCTAAGGACATGTTTAAATGATACTGAAAAGAAAAAAAACAAGATAAAGATATGTACACATTTTAAGTTCAGGCTGTGTATCTTTTTTCAAAGCAGTACTGCTGAACTTTAGCAAATTTTCATACTTTCACAGACCTTAGCAAATACTACGATGGTATCTATGTTGGATCCTGTCTCTTATTTCTTTCAGATCTCTCTACTGAGTAAAAGCCAATCCACTGTCTTGTCTTTTGTCTGTTGTCTTATCTCTGACCTTGTCCCTTACTTTCTTTTCTTAGCTTCCTCTGGTAATGTTTTCTTGTGTTTTCTTTGCTGAATAAGCCCTGGTGCATGTCTAAACCAGCCAGTGTATTGATTTCCACTTTTCTGGTGGTGTGACAAGGTGCTATTAAAAAAAAATCTTATAGGTCACATAACATGCCAGGATATAAAAAAAAGTTCATTTGCAGTATTTTGCGCAGTATTTAGTTTGGCTTCCTGTTTTATTTTTGCAGTTTTTCCTTGTGTTTGCTGTTCAGCTTTACTTCCTGTTTAGTAGTATACTTGGTTTAATTAGTATATCAATTTCAGGTGTTCCTTTTTTGTCTTCTGTGTACTTATGTCCCTTGGTTTTCTGTTTAAGTGACTGGCTCATTGTTTTTTTTTTATCCCTGTTGGTTTCTTCCGTGTTGTAGTTTTCCATTAATTCTTTTCCCTGTGTGATGTCATTAGATATTTCTGTGTTAAATTAAAAAGACCTGATTACTGAAATCCTTCTGCCTCTCTTGCCAGTTCGTGCATTTGGGTCCACATCTTAGCTTCTTACTGTAACAGCCTCTTAGTTCTGGGGCACTGCAGGACAATGATTGCCAATGTGCATACTGGATGTCAGTAAACCATCAAAATGAGTCAGAATTACATAGTTTTACGCTTAAAAATAGTATTTATAGTATTGATTTAAATAAAAGTATTGAAGGAAATGAACACTGATGGAGAGTGTGTGATAAAAATCCTTCCTTCCTCTTGTAGGTGGGTATTAATCGCATACTATATTTAGTCATGTTTTAAAGTGACAAACACACTCCATTTATCAATCATGCATTTTACCGGTCTATTGTAAAATTATGAGATTGTCTGAAATAAAAACACAACACCATGATTCAGGACATCTTTTCTGAAACAAGTCAGTTCTGTTTACTTCAGCAATAATTTTATTCTCTCCGTAATAGTGTTTGGGTCAACATAATAGATCATAACTCAGCATTATTGGAATAAAAGGTGGCACACAGTGTGTGTGTGCATGCAGGAGTGTTAGTGTTTTGTTGTGAAATGTTAAAATAACAGCAAAAATCCCCTTAACAGCAAACTTCCCCCAGCATGAGTCAGGAACACTCTGTCAACCACCTCTTAAACACTGATGTTACTCTAAATAGATTTGTCTCAGCAGGATGTTGCATTGTGTAGTCACACCACTTGTTTCATACACACAATGTAGTTGCACATTAGCAAAACCAACTGTTATCTTTAATGGTGATCTTTTTTCTTTCTTAAACCATCCATACAACATATTATTGTCATGTGTTTTGTCTATTATTGATTCGGTTTGTACTTTGAAAGAAATTGGAGGGCAGCTGATTAACCAGTCACAACCAACATGAAACCCATCAATATGCGAGGCCATTGTGGAAAGTGCAGACAAACACTGGTGGGATTCTTACCTGCAGCCTAAATTTAATCCTTATGGGCCCCACATGAACATGCAGGCTGGGACAAAGCAGCTAGTCTCAACCTTTTTCAGCCACAACCCATGGCAAGATAAGTTGGAGAAATCCTTTGTGAGATGAAAACTCTTTTCTGGTCTGTCTTCAGATGGCAGCGTTCTTAATGATTGTTCCATCTTTTTAATTCTCAAACTTCCATTTACAAGGCCGACAGGTTTTGTCGAATTCCTCCATCTCACTATGGTTGCAGATTCATACGTTTCATGTATTGCATATATGAAATGACATGTTGTTTTCTGATGGCGTGCATACAATGTGTCAGTGCAATACCAGAACGTGAATGAAGTATTGATTAAATGACAGCAGTAAAGAGTGATTGATTGTATCAAAAGGTTTTTGCTGCTGCCAATCTAAAAGCCCTGAAAACTATAAGTATCTACATAAATAAGGTGGATAATGTTATGTATAGTGGATTATATTCTCCACTGTGACAAAGTGCCTACATGGCCAAAATGTTGGTTTAGTCTAGTTTATACTATGGGTTTAGACTTAGATTTTAGTTTCCTGATTTTTTTTGTAATTACATTTTGGGTTTTTTTGTGCTTCTTAGTTTGCCTATTTGATTAGTTATGCGTGTGTCCATTCTCCATTCTCAGTGTCAGCATCCTGGTGTTCTTCAAAGCTAAATAAATTCAGATTTACTACTTTCCACCAGCCTCTGCATCCTGCATTAGGGTTTACGCCTCTGAATCACCTTTTGACTCTAAATTTTCTCCTTTCAAACTCAGACAAGATGGAGGTCGTTGTCTTTGGGCCTCAAAAACTTAGGACAAAATCATCTAACTTTGTAATTAATCTGGATGGCATTAACTTGGCTTCCAGTACTACAGTAAGGAAAGTTGGAGTCATTCTTGACCAGGATTTGTCCTTTGGGTCACATTTAAAACAAGTTTCTAGAACTGCTTTTGTTCACCTGTGCAATATAGCAAAAATTAGGGATACAGTATCCCGTCTCGGAGTGATGCAGAAAAATTGATTCATGCTTTTGTTACTTCTAGACTGGATTACTGTAATTCTTTATTTATAGGCTGTCCAAATATGCTCTGAAAAGTCTCCAGTTGATCCAAAATGCTGCAGCGAGGCTTCTGACGACAACTAGCAGAAGAGATCATATTTCTTTTTTAGCAGTCCTGGTGAAGAAACTTGTAACTTCTGGTGCGTCTTGGTTCTGTAAAGTGGTATCTACAGTACTGGTTAAATACACAATACACCTGGGACAGGTCACCAGTCCATCACAGGCTTGTTAAACAAATCAGTAGCAAATCTAAATGTACTTTCTGGATGAGAGGAAGAATGTGATTGCAAACATTGTTGCAAAATGCTATTTTTTTGCAAGTACTTTATGCATCTGGTTGTGTAATAAAATGCTCTGCAAATGTCAGGTTAATGCTGTTTACTGTGAAATTTAAATTTATTGCTTTAACAACAAATGAAGGTTTTCTACTGGTTGCTAATGCCACCATAAATAAAATGGTAAATGGACTTTTACTTATAAAGCGCTTTTCCAGTCATGTTGACCGCTCAAAGCGCTTAATACTAGAGAGTTGACATTCACCCGTTTACACACACATACACCCTGATATGCACATTGGGGGGCAACTTAGGGTTCAGTGTCTTGCACAAAGACACTTCAACATGTAGTCAGGGGAAGCCTGGAATCAATCTTACAACTTTCTGGTTGAAAGACGACTGGAAGGAGGAAATAAATAAACCATGAGGTAACTTTAGGGCAAAAGATGGTGCTTTTATTGCAAAATATAGCTTCTGTTCTGTTTTACCATTTATCGTTGATCCTGAATAATTGCACTGTTTGGGTGATGGTAGCCCTAATCAGAAATAAACTTTTAATCATTTCCTACTAAGAACAGTGATACGATATGAGTTTTTATACCAAAAATACAATCTTGTCAGCTTCATAGTAATCACAGTACAGTCAGCACAGGTAGATTTTTTTTTTTTTTTTGCTGTGAGGAACATTGATATCATCTGCTTTAAATTTAGATACAATATTATCAGTTGTCTGCCCTGCTTTTAACTATGTGTCATGAAACACATTCAGCTAAAATAAGACTCATAAGACACAAGATCATCATGAGACTGTCAGCAGCAGTGTAACAGGAAAATTCCCAGGTTTTGGCACGACATGTGTGTGGCTTCTCTTTCATCTCACACACATTTATGAGAAATCACCAAGCAAAAATTTTAACATAAAAACTATGCTTACATCACAAAGGTTTGTGAAATAGGGAATGTTTTCTATCAACGCTTTTTGTATAGTTCAAAATCAGTATCCTCAAACCACAATCCCTGGATATTTCCTGATACAGGCACATTCCCAATGGGAAGAGGAGGAAGTGGTTTGGTGCTTTTACATGATTCATCAGGACACTGAAAAAGAAGAAAGAAAAGAAGGTGGGCCAATACAGTATATATACCCTCCACAGCTTCTTGACCTAAAAAGACTTGTTTGAACAGCTTAGAGTCAACAAAAATGAGGTCTTTTCTGTTGCTGCTGGTGCTGCTTCACCACTCTTTTGCTGCAGTTCTACGGAATGTCGACACAGACAAATTGAATTTAGCAGAGGTGAGTTTTTAGACGCTATATAACTATTTCCTGTCTTTGCAGACTGGTTTTGATTGGTTTTTGCCATTACTGATTGAATTATTTTGCCTGTGTAAGCCAACATGTGAATGTTTTTTCTTCTTTTAAACAGAAATACCTCAGACGATTCTACAATCTTCCTAATGGTTTGCAGGGGAGAGCATCATCTACGGGTGCCTTTGAAATCAAGCTCAAGGAAATGCAAAAGTTCTTCAAACTCGAGGTGATGACATGTAAATAATATCCGACAACTGGGTTTTCTCTTAAATCCCACCAATTACTCCAATAACAAAAGAAAGATAAATGCTCTTTCAACATTTCCAATTGTATTCCATCTTAATGACTCTACTTCCTATCCTTTTGTGTTTGTACTGTATAAAGGTAACTGGGAACCTGGATGACAATACTTTAGACCTGATGAAGCAGGCTAGATGTGGTGTCCCAGATATTGGGGAGTACAACCACTTCCCTCGCCACCTCAAATGGAAAAGCAACTTAGTTACCTTCAGGTTTGCACTAAAATGATACATATGAAAAATTTAAAAACTGCAAAAAAATATTTCTAACATCTTCAACTATATACGAAAGTGTAATTTATTCTGACTCTCCCATTCTCTTTTGTCTCTTAATGCTTCAGGATATTGAATTACACACCAGATCTGCAGAAAGCTGATGTAGACCGAGCCATTCGAAATGCGCTGGCAGTCTGGGCTGAAGTCACCCCTTTGACTTTTAAGAAGCTGCATTCTGGAACTGCCGACATTATGATAAGCTTTGGATCAAAAGGTACCTTAGCCAAAGGCTCAAAGGTAATTAGCCTTTGGCTCTATTAAGTAGACATTACAAACAAACGTATTCTTTTCTCTGAAGAGCATGGAGACTACAACCCATTCGATGGTCCTGATGGACTGCTGGCTCATGCCTACCCCCCTGGTGACGGCATTGGAGGAGACACTCATTTTGATGAGGATGAACACTGGAGCAAAGATTCGTCTGGTGAGGATTATGTTGACACATTCAAGCTATTTCTTAATATTCAACAAGTTAAACCATGTTTCTGAGAGAACGTGTTTATTTTCTGCAGCTTACAACCTGTTTATAGTAGCAGCCCATGAGTTGGGCCATGCTCTGGGTATGTCCCACTCATCGGACGCAGGCGCCCTGATGTACCCTGTCTATTCATACAGCAAGGGCTTTCCACTATCTGAAGATGACATTGAAGGCATTCAAGCACTTTATGGTAGGTACAATATGAGTATATTATATAAGTATATATTGAGTATAGTGAATTAATGTCAGACATCAATTACAGGTCCCAATCCAAATCCAAAGAGGAAAGTGAAGCCAAAGCCTGTTGCTCCAACCAAATGTGACCCCATGTTGACTTTTGATGCTGTCACAGAGCTCCGAGGAGAAACCATGATTTTCAAAGACAGGTATAGTAATATCTGTCTTGGATACTAGACTAGTCTGAAACATCTATTACGTGGGCATGAACAAAAATGGAGCTTTCCAGAGTTTGACAAATTCATGATGTTTTAATATTGTGAATTATTGATATTTTTGTCTTTATTTTGTTACCATGCTGCCTCTCGTTGCAGTTTCTACTGGCGTCTCCATCCTCAAATGCCAGAACCTGAGCAAACACTGATCAAGTTCACATGGCCTTCACTTCCTAATAACATAGATGCAGCTTACGAGAACCCAGAGAAGGATTTAGTTATTATATTTAAAGGTGGGTTATATGTGTACACTCTCTGTCTTTTAAATACTGGTTGCGGTATCCTTACACTGAAACTATATTCTGTTTTACAGGGATTAGAATGTGGGCTTTAAACGGATATAACCTTGTGGATGGTTATCCAAAGTACATACACAAACTTGGTCTTCCCAAGACAGTAAGGAAGGTAGACGCCGCTGTGCACATTGCAGAAACAGGGAAAACACTACTCTTCTCTGATGAAGAGTATTGGAGGTATGTAGAAGTGTACATTACATCTCAGTTCATTTAAAATGTATAATTCTTTAAATAAGCAAAACATAAAATGCTCGGCTATCAGAACCTATTTGCGTTTAATTGGATTATACATTTAATTGTTTCTGGTTTGTGATCCACAGTTACGATGAAGCACAGAGCACCATGGACACTGGCTACCCACGATCCATTGAAGACGACTTTCCAGGGATGGATGATGAGATCGATGCTGCAGCTTATCACAATGGTACTTTCAAAACTATCACAACTTTATTATAATTTAGCTTCCTAATATTGACATTTAGGGTGATTCTTTGTTAACAATGCAACAGAGGATTCTTAACTTTGCTTTGTTTAAAACCCCACTGGCACCCCATCACAACAGCTAATCCAGCAGCCATCTTGCCTCTAGTGTCTCTGCTCTAACTTCTCTCCAGCAAGTTAGTCTGAGGATGATTCGGGTTTTATCTCTTTCTGTGCTCTATTCCTCACTTTCCCAAAAAAGTACTGTTGGGTATCTTGTGAATACGCTACAGTGCTGGATGAAAACAGCCTGTGTTTATGTCCAGTTACTAGCATGTCATCATATCTGTATCATCACCTCACTTCAGCCAGCAAAATATACTATCTTGACTCTTGCTCTATCCATTTCTGTTTTTGTTTTTCTTTCTTCCCCTGATAACTTCTTTAGTTTCTTTGCTGAGTCACCCTTTTGTTGTGTTTAAATCTGCTTCCTAGTGTGTTTAGTTGCTTTGGTGATGTGTGAAGTGCTTTTTCCTGAAAGAAAACATTGCATATGGAAATTTCCCAGCCTTGGGACACAGCCGGGCAGAGAAGCCCTGACAAATTAACATAGTATATGTACTTGTACCATCAAATGAGTCATGAACATAAATTTTCATGGCTGGAAGATTATGTAATGACATGGACTGATTTTTTTTATTTTATTTATTTTTTGTTAACTCATTAGAATTTCTTCACTATTATGAAGTTTGCTTCCTTTTAGTCAGTCATATTGTTTTAGAATATTTCTTATCTTTGAAGGAGAAGACAGTGTAACTCTACAAATGTTTTGTTTTTTTGTAGTAGTAGTAGTGGTAGAACTAGCAGTAGCACATTTCATGTTTGTTGTTTTATTTGTTTTTGTTCGTTTTTGTAGTAGTACTAGTAGTAGTACTTTTCATGTTTAGTTTTTTTTGTTGTTGCTTTTTTCAAAGGACACTTCATATCAGAGAGCGATGCAAGGAGTATTCCTAACAATGTTGTTTCTTTACAGTGTATAAGAATAGAGTTGGTTTCTTCTGGCAACACAACATCCTGTAATAGTTTTCCTCCTCTGTTCTCTTTCAGGATACTTGTATTTCTTCCATAAGAACATGCAGTTTGAGTACAGCTATAACTACAGGAAGGTCATTCGGATCATGAGGACCAACTCTATTTTCAACTGCTGAGGAGAACTGCGATCATCTGGGACATAGAAACAACAGTGAATATAGCTGGCTATATGGTGATAGATTGTGGCAAACTATGCACATATGT
Organism: Pseudomugil tenellus; assembly: GCA_037177515.1. Classification (NCBI taxonomy): domain Eukaryota; kingdom Metazoa; phylum Chordata; class Actinopteri; order Atheriniformes; family Pseudomugilidae; genus Pseudomugil; species Pseudomugil tenellus. The sequence goes on from JBAMHX010000010.1 coordinate 24,389,884, forward strand.
TTAAATAGGACACGACTCAGTGCTTGTATGAGCAGGCAATGGGCAGATACACAGATGAGTATATAAATTTGTAATATTACCAGTGCTGGACACACACTGATCCCCTAAAATGTTTTAACTTATATCGATGCTATTTATTTTACATTTGTGTTTTTGAATTAGAGTCCCACGGCAAATATTTTCTACAATGTCTGTAGCAAGTGACATCTCTTTTCCTTGTGTGAGCTAAATATTGGACTTCTTGATAATTTTGTTTAATGTTCTTTTGTTTTTTTGTTAATATGTTGCAAAAGTAGGGTTAGAGTCTAAGGTGAGAAATCCACTAATTTTGCAAATCTTGTATACAAATAAAAGAATTGTAATAGAAGTCAAAATTTTTTGATAAATTGTCGTTGGGAAGTGATTAATTAAATAAAGCTCCTTTTAATGTGAACAAGGTATGTGAGCGTTTTGTGCTCTCCTTGAACTCTGACCTAATACTTTTTTTTTATGACAGATATATGTCAAAGCAGGTTGGCGCATGTCTGCTGAACCCAAAAGCTTAGTCACTAATTGGCTGCATGTGTGCTCACAGTTGCCTTCTGGTCTTTATTACTCTTTCTCTGTGTTTCGTTCTTCTTTTTCATTCTTTCTTACATTGTTTTGTTTTCTATTTTCCATGTCAGGACACAACACTACGCAGCAGATGCGGAAAGTGTTAAATATTTCTAAAATAAAAATACAATTACAAATTATAAAATTAAAAAAAAAAACAATTGCAAAAAAATCTATGTAAATAAGAGTTTAACTATGACACTAAAATTTGCCATTCAGCAGCTTCCAGGTTTTGCTCTGGCATGTATGTGCATACTGTTTCCACTAGAGAGCACTGCAAGAAATACTTTGAGCTCATCACCACCTGGTAGAAAAGTCCTAAAAGACAGTAAACGTTACCTGACTGTGAAAGCTTATATTCTCCTTTTTATTAATATTTTACACTGATACTTCCATATCTAAAACAAAAAGTACCATATCATACCACTTTAATTATAAACCTCTTTAAAACACCCGCAGCTGAAACAAAGTGCTGCACATAACAGAATAAAAAGTGTCTCAATGCATTCATGAATTCACTCTTTGCTTTGACAGGAAAGATATTATAAAAGAACATCTTTGACAGAAAATAGCATTATTAATAAATTACCTCCATGTTGTGAGTCAGATAAACAAGTTATGAATGTGTGAAAAGAATTATTCAAACTATGAACATGTGTCCACTTTAAAATGTCAGTCACATACATCTTGCTGAATTTTTGGAAACCGTGTGGACTGAAGCGAGATGACTAATCCGCAGACCTGATCATGTGGATGTAATTACAGTGCAGTGAAGCAGTCACCTCATTTGCTCATTTCCGAGACGTGCGAGGTAAGTGCTGCGTCCCCAGTTCCCAAATCCTGTGTTCATCAGCGGTGTGGACTTTGTGAGTAACCTCCAGTTTACACACACAGATGACTTAGCTTGAAGAAATTTGCCTTTTTTTTCTCTTGTCAGATGGGTCTGTGTGGTTTGAGAGCTTTTCCGTTTCGGTAGCAAGTCAAGCAAACAACATATACTGGAGAAGCTTCCTTCAGACCAACTCTTCAAGTGATCTAAATGTTTAACTATGTTTAATGTATAACTAACCTTCATAAAAACATTTTTTTAAGCTACAAATATGTTAGTGGCCAAAGAAATATCAACCTACTCCAGTTTAGCAACATGTTAAAACACTTGCAGTAACACACTCTCTGCTATGCCCGGGTGCTTTTTTATTGCACTGTTGGAAAATTCAACATGACAGCTTCTTGTTCCTAAATGCCCACTGACGTGTTTATTACTCCTTGGTTGCACAAAGAAATAGTCCAACTTGTACTGACTTGACTTTCATGGAGCACTGCAGCAGATAAACATTCAAATTTATGTCACTTTTAGCTTCTATGGATTTGAAGGTCATACAAGTTTTCTTTATTTTTGTCTAACTCCAGTCTCTGCTGGACACCTTCCAGTGCTACGTTTCCCATTCAGAAGACATCATAACCATCTTTTTGAACTTTGAACGCAGAGGAGAGGATTGAAATGGAACCTATATCAAGTACTTATATGAACAAACTTCATTCTTTCAACTTTAATTATTTCTGAATTACAGTATTTTGCATAATTTTACCAATTAAACTGTAGAAACGGAGTTTTAATAAATGTAAAAAGTGGTATTGAGTCAGTTTGAAGAGGTCTAGTGAAAATGTCATTGGAAGAGGAAAAGAGGTGGTACCCTCGGGGGGGGAAAAGAGTTTGCTCCTGATGGAAACCAGATGGAGAAGAATGACAGGGAAGGCCAGCCGTCTCAGGATATATCCAGTTTCTTCCGAGGAAACTCCCTCAGCAGACTAACACTGCGGAAAAGGTGATGCAAGACTCCCGCTGCCCCTGCACGGAGCTGTTTGTTATGAGCAGCTAGTCACTCCGACTGCAAAGTGGTCATTTAATGCACATGACACATGAGGACAATTTACAACATGAGTACAAGTTGGGGTAAAATGGTGGGCATGCAGTGGAAGAGTGATGTTCTTCAAATTAGTTTTAATAGGGTTGTGGGGTGTTGTTATTTTAAGTGCCAAAACACTGTCTCATGTTGTTTTTTCTTAATTTCTCAAGAATAAAAGAGAAACTATCTCATCTTTTCCTGAAAAGATGAAGCATGTTTTGGCCTGGAATCTGTAAAAAGCAGGAAAGCTGGCTTTTCTTTTCTGTGGATGGATTTATGAACTAAGCCATATAATAAGCAGAACAACATTATCATAATGATCCATAAATATAAGTTATTGGTTTTAAAGTGAAGTTATCTAATGAAAGGATTAGTTCACGTTTACAGGTGGCTTGTTCCAGGTCTCTTAATGCAATTGTATTTATTCATTAAAAAACACCTAAACGGGTGTAATTAATTATTAAAAATGTCCAAATGAATGAAAAACATTTGTTTTCTTTTTGTAAAAAATGTACATAACTGTTTATTGTCTTGTATATAATTCTATCTAAAGTTTGGATTGAAAACATATCCTGGAAATAAGTCAGAAAATATCTAATTTAATAGTGATGAAGCATGTTTCAGTTGTTGCATGTCTAATGCTTAAACCCCTCTTTGATGAATAATTTCTGCATAAATGCAAGTCTGCCTGCCAGATAAGTCTGTCAGTGGGAGAAAACAGATCCAGGATTCTGTCTCAGAAGACAACTTTCTGGAAAATCTATTTCAGAAGGACAAAGATCTCATGGGTGAAACCATTTTTATTTTATTCCAGGTAAATGTGTGAGGTTTGCATACTAATAGAGCTGAGGTGCTGCTTTTTCTGTTTTAGCATTCGTATGATCAGTGATGTACTGATGTGGAGACATATGATACATGTAAAAACTACTGTTTTAACCTGCCTGGCTGAGTAGCATTTCCATGTATTACACTTTCTTGTACAAGCCCTGGGTAAAAGTACATTTTAACACCTGTAATCATCTTAAAACCCATGAGAGGCTCCAAAGACTTCCTTGTGAGTCAAAAAATGTTTTCTTTTTTATACATTTCTGAGCTTTATTTTGCAGAATTTATCACAATAATATAAAGAAACAGCATCACATAGAGAATTACAAATAATTGAAAATGATTATATAGTTATTATATACAAACTATTACAAAATGTAACAGAATGGCATCTTCGGAATGGGGCTTCCTGACTTCAAAGCTATGACTGAAAGCTGAAATTGAAGACTGATGCAATTCCACAACTTGACCTTTTTTGTCCTTTTTGTCAAACTAACCTGATGCAATCCACGAGGAAAATTGTCACATACTTGAGTTGTATTTGAGTTTTTTTAAACAATGTGATGCAGCAGTGCGAACCTCTTGGAGAAAAACAAGCAAATCTTTGTGGACTGTGAAAAGCTGATCTGATTCTTTGTTTTTCAGGAAAACAAAACCTCTGTGCTGCGCTGAAGTTAGCTGACACATACAGTACCAGAGTGTCCATTGTCACCCTAATAGAGAGAGTCAAAGGACATTCAAAGCATCATGAGTCAGTATCGCTGGATTTCAGTTCTGCTATAATAACCTTTACATTTCTAAGCAGTGAGTTTATAAATTTTGTCCTAAAAAGAAAAAACATCCTTTGGATTTCACAGGAATGAGCACTGAAACGTTGTGGAATTCAGAGCAGCATGAGTTCATGGTCAGAGCAAAATGAATTAGCAGCTTGAGTGGTTTGATTCTTCAGAGGAAGGTCACATTTCAGTTGTTTGATAGTTGTTCAAGCAAGAACAGAGCATTTAGTAAAGACACTGTGATTCTGCTTGCTTGAAGTCATTATACACAGTTCAAAGCTTCCCTTTGCTTTGAAGTAAATTACGTATCCTGGCCCGATCTCTGCAGAGAAGCAGACATTACCTTTTTCCTTTTTTTTTACTTTTGACCCAAACCACCTGTATTGAAACCAGAATGCCTAAATGTTGTTTTCTATTTGAGGATTAGGGAATAGAAGGATTGGGGGCGTTTGGGGATATAACCTTTGGTGTTGCTTCCGACACCATATGCCTTGTTTTATTTGCGTTTATTGAAATTTGTTTAAATTCAATTAGCTTTATTTGAATAGCGCCATTTCACAACAATGTCGTCTCAAGGCACTTCCCAGCCATTTCATAAAATAGCGTATGTAAGGGAATCAAAAAGATTGCATAGAACCTTCACTTCCATCCAATCTCCTATTCTGAGCTCCATGATGCGACAGTCGGAAGGAAACAGACATACCTAAACAGATATAGAGTATTAAAATCACATTTTAATTATTTGCGTTTTTGCTTTCACTCGAAGGATATCTGGCAGCAACGGCAGTCATTGCAAAACCCTAAAATTCCAGAAACTCTGCGTTCAAGGAGATAATAATTTTTATTTCTGCCATTTATTGCTACATAATAAAAATCTGATTTTTGGCAATATCTCTAGAACTATTTGTCTCACTGAACTCAAATCAAGTGCTAATAAAAGGTCATCACCTCAGGATGCATCCTGTCATGACATCATACTGCTTCAGTTTTGACACCAGGTGGAGGTTTGTGATTGAATATGTGCAGCTTTATATCATTTTATTGTGTCAATTTGATTATTGTGGAATCTTAGCGTTGGGGGCGTTCTGGGACGTTGTGCACTTGAATCCTCACACAAAGAATGTCCGGCAATGATAATCGGAACAAAACCATAATATCCTCGACACTCCGTCTCCGGGATATAATGAGGCTGCATGGAGCTTAAACTTGGAGTTGAGAGAGCAAGCTTGGCTTGCAAGCTTTTTCTTGCTTCTCCGTTGCAACACTGAATAGCTCAGTCCTGTGTTCTAACAGAATCTGTCAAAAATAATTTCTAACAGTTACACCCCTTTGTGGCCATCCTGTCAGTCCCTCAATTTGACAGAGAGACAAAGCTTGTTCTGATTCCTTAAAACAAGATCAGGAGTAGCATTAACATTGTCACAGAGACAGACCTGCATAATTTTTATTTAAGATGTTTTTAGAAAAAAATCAACAATGTAGTTAGAATGCATTTGTTGTGTATTTGTTGTGGCTCAGATGTGACTCTAGGTGTGGCACTGTTTCTTTGTGTTTTGTAAAAAAGAGAGTATGATCAGGTGTGTGTTATTGAACTCTGATGTTCGTTACTTAAATGTTTAATGGTTTTATTTATATTATTAATTTGTGTGAACCACTTTGAGTTGTTTTTGTGTGAAAAGTGTTTTATAAATTTGGTTTAATTTGATGACACTTTCAAACCATTGTAAATATTTTTATTTAATTTTTTTCATTGTTATATCTGTACTTATTTCTGTATTATTTAATTTTTTACATTAATTTTTCCTAAAATGATAAAATTCTGCATTACTATTTTATCTAACATTTAATCTATTCATTTATTTATTTATTAATTTACGGGTAGTTGTTTTTCTTTCATTTTTTTATTTTATTCCTCTATTTTTTTTAAATCTATGAATTTCTGCATTTTTATTTTACGTTTTGCAAATATTTTTGAGTAATTATGTAAACGATAGTCATAAATTTGAAGCAACAAATGCCACTTGTTTTGAATGATAAACAAGATTAATGACTGAGTTAAGCTAAACATGACATGAAAAGCTGACAGTAAAATATAGAACCCATTTTCAGTTAATTGAGTGTTTGATTCGAAGTAGATATAAAATTATTTACAATAATCAAAGTTTAAAACATGCCTGATCCACAAAAATTACATTCACTATTGTGTAAGTTATGCAAGCCAAACTACTCTAATATTTTACTCGTTCATATGAAATATATATTTTTTTATCAAGTTTTACAATATTCTTTGTAGTAATTAGTTGCAATGACCATATAAAAATAGTTTATTTGAATGAAAGAATCAAAAATATCTAAAATCTCTTTCTACATATTGAAATAGGAGTTTTTAATAAATACAAAGTAGTTTGATTAAATAATCATCATTATAAGAGTATCTTCAAAATTTATAGTACATAACTGGACTTGTTTTATTTACTGATTTTTATATTTTACTTCCTAGACTGAAATACAAGTTTTAAATTCAAAACACTAGTAAAACTAGGAGTTTCCCCTTCTGCCCCAAGCTCCCCAACAAACACCGACCCCCACCCATACGGTTGAGGGCGTCCCTTAACTGTAAGTGAATCATACCAGGGTGTTGCCTACTTTCTGCTTAAATTTGGTTCTGATCAGAGCGACCCACACTTCTTGTTGTTGACAATACTATTATGAAGAAATTCTGGATTAACAGAAGAAGATATTTCAGCAGGATGCATCTTGCTGAATTTTTGATACTGTTTGTTTGGTTAAATATGTGCAATACAGCACCTACTAACACTGGAAGGATCTCAGCTGAGGATGAAGACCTTGCCAAGGTAATGTCAATTATGTGTCTTGATAAGATATAGTCTACAATATTACTGTAAAAATTCAAACAAAGGAAAATATATGGCATTGTTTAATAAAGCATTTTCCTCTAATTTGATCAGAAATACCTGGCTAAGTTTTACCCAGATACTCAAATGAAGAGTGCCACAGTGCTGGGTATTACTGAAAACTCTTTCAGTGGATCTCTCAGTAGGATGCAGTCTTTTTTTGGATTAGAGGTAATAACATTGAATGAAATATATATATATAACTCCTGTTCTGTACATCAATTTACACAGGAGTCATATAGTAAATCCGGTTTTAGAGTTTTTACATACATGAACAATCTATGTGATGACATCCCATCAGGTGACAGGTGCCATAAATGATGAAACCTTGAAAGTGATGAAGGCGCCCAGGTGTGGAGTGCTAGATGTTCATAGTTTTGAACACTTCGCTGAAAGACCCAAATGGAAGAAAAACCTGATTACGTACAGGTATCTTATCTGTTGTTTATTAGTTAAATCATGTCATTATCTTTTACCAGTGAATGTAAAATTGGAAAGGTGGTAACAATGCTGACACATCTGGTGGTTACAACTTACACAGGATCACTCGGTACACTCCAGATTTGACAAAGCGTCAGGTGGACGCAACCATTGCTCAGGCCTTCAAGCTCTACAGCGATGTCATCCCTTTGAATTTCCAACAGATCTACCAGGGCACTGCAGACATCATGATCCTTTTCCAGAGCAGATGTGAGTCTTGATGGAACATTTTTTTCTTAGAATAAAGATAAAATAAATAATCTTGGTATTTAGCATTGTTTTGTAGAGCAAAATCTGACTCAAATACAGTCTTTATCTCTAAAGAATGATTTGTCTTGATGTAGACCATGGAGACCTTCATCCTTTTGATGGACCTGGAAATGTCCTGGCTCATGCCTTCCCTCCTGGAGAGAATGAGGGAGGAGATGCACACTTTGATGACGATGAAACCTGGACACTTAGCAAAATGGGTAAATAACCTCCAACTGCATTTTTTAAGTAAAGTAGCTGAATATGCACAGGTACATAATCTGTGCTTTTTACCTGTAATGTATCGGTTCCTTTCAGATTTTAATCTGCTGCTGGTGGCGGCCCACGAATTCGGCCATGCTCTGGGTTTGAATCACTCCAGTGACAGGAATGCACTGATGTACCCCAACTATCAATATGTCAAGACAGATGGATACAAGCTGCCAGATGATGATAGACGTGGGGTTCAGGAACTTTATGGTAAATTATTTCAAACATGATGTTTGACGAAGATTTAGACGTTGTGTCACTTGTTTTACATTGTATCCCTTCTCGTGTCAGGAATTCGCATGCGAGTTCCAACAAAAAGACCAAGATTCAGTCAACCTACTGGTCCAGAATATGGGCCAAACCCAGACCCTCTGCCCAATCCACAAGACCAACAATGCAGTTTTGGGCTGAAGTTTGATGCTGTTACTTCCATTTGGGGAGACCTTTACTTCTTTACAAATGGGTACATTTTAAATTCAGCATAATCTGTTGGTTTAAGTGAAACATAGACATGACATTGTTTTGTACTTCAAAATAGATACTACTGGAAAAAGAGTTCTAGTTCTCCACAAATCACATTTTCAAAAGTGAGTACAACATGGCCTCCAATAAACCATGTGGATGCTGCGGTTGAAATCCCAAGCAAGCAAGTCACCTTATTTTTTGAAGGTAATGTTCATAGGAAGGATTTTTTTCTTAGGAGAAATTAAAAGTGACCTTTAGGAACTAATAAACTAAATGGACTAATACTCGCCGGCTGGCAATGCAACAACAATGTTCAACTTCCAGCTGTTTCTTTACAGGAAATCAATACTGGGTTATCTCGTCTTATGACAAGACAATAAACCCAGGCTATCCACAGCCGATCACCAACTTTGGCCTCCCCTTCTATGTCACTAAAGTGGATGCTGCTGTCTATAACAAAATGACAGGAGTAACAACCATTTTTGTGAATGACCAATATTGGAGGTGAGTGTTGTGTTAGTTGGAGTCAAGTCTTTGAACTTTGAGTTTGGACTTTAATAGAAATCATGATAAAAAAAAAAGAGATATTTATTTGGTCCAGCAATTTATATGCAAGACATTCGTAAGTGTTTCACATGCCTTTGCTTCTTTAAAGCTATGATTACAACTGGAACAAACTAAATTATGGTTACCCACAATTCCTCTCCTGGGATGGCCCTTGGAGGACACTCAAAGTTGATGCAGCCTTTGAGAGTGGAGGTTAGAAATGTCTCCTGTCGTTGGAACAAACTGTAGCCAACTGTGGATTATATGATCTGATCTGCACATTTTTCAGATTGTTGAGTTTACTAGCATTTGATCTAACAACCTGACTTTTCACCAAAAACACATTCTATTGTTTTTCTTTGTTAAAAAGAAGCTTAAATTGTTGTCCTGTTCAGGATAAACAGTTTTACAGATTGTATTAATGTACACAACCAAATTGGTAAAGTGGAAGAAATTCAGCCAGTTTATCCATGTCTGCTGCAGTTAAAATATTTGCCTTTTTGTAACGTTTTTGATACAGAAGTTTTCATTTTACTCAAAATTTACTTTTTTTTTTTTTTTTTTACAGGATATATGTATATAATTGAAGGCTCCATGCAGACCCAGTACAAACTGCCGTCCATGGAGCTAACACATGTGTTCTTCAACTACGAATGGCTCAATTGTGATGGTGGCACTGAAACGTACAGCAGCGATAACTACGTACAGAATATAGAGGACTCCGGCTGCTTTTTGCTGAGTGACTGCTCGAATATTCTCTATCCACCCTGGAACCTGAATAGGAGGAAGCAGTTACGAAAATAGATGGATGGAAGTATCTATATATAAGATGCAAGACTTAACATCCACATGTATAACAATCTTTTTCTTCAAGATTCAAAATGCTGTTTTGTCATTTCTGTTGTGTCACGTCATGTTTGTTAGGTATCAGTTGGGTCTGCTTCCTGTTTTTGTTTTGAAAATCTAATGTCTCATTTCAGGTGTCTTGTCCTTCCTGTCAGTCTGATGGGATTGATTTCACCTGGCATCCATTTCCTCCTGTCAGTCTATATAATAACAGTCATTCCTTTAGCCTATGCCAGTTAAATATGCCAGATAGTTAAATACCATGTTCATGAAAGTTTTCCTATGCCCTAGAAATAAAAACTGTCTGTAAATTGTTTCAAGAAGTCCTGCATTTGAGTTCGGTCCTCTGCATGTGCTCATCCGAACAATTTCAAGTTGTGAAAAATGCTTAAACTGATTTTTTATGTATTACTACAGCTCATGATTAATTTCTGCATTGATTGTTTTCAATTAATCAGTTTATTAAAGTTTTTTTCCCCCAAAGATTTTGCAGTTATTTATATTTTCTAAGATTAAAACTAGAGATTTTGTGTTTTGAGATCAGTGAATGAGATATCTGCTGCCTAACAGATTGGAAGTGGATGTACTTTAAAGATTTTCTCAATAGCAAATTAATAAACCTATCAATAAAATCTTGGGTTTCCATAACCCGGACAACCCATGGAAAACTGTCAATGTTTCGAAATGGCGATATTACATGGAATGCCGCAGCAAGATTGCGCACTTGGTTGCTCCTCCTTGTCCATGACTGTGTGACACGTTCAGGCGGCAAACTCTGGCGGCCGAGACTGAAACTAACCAGGAAATGAAAAAATTGCAGTTCACCCCACACCGCTAGAGGACTGGCTGCAAGAGAGAGCATCCTCAATAGATTCCTGTGTTAAAATGTCCGATTTCACAGCTGAAATAAATATGTTTACAGCCTGGTTCAAAGAAACATTTTAGGTTTAATAGGTCAGATTTACTGTCATGACAACTCTGTTGGAGAGGGCAGGGGATTTGTTTTTAACGCCTCAGTTTCAATGTTGTTTTACTCTTAAGTGTAGAGGTGTGACCTTTTGATTGGTATGTGTCAGAAGGGCTATCCGCGCTAGCGCTGGTTGTTAGCTGCTTACTTCCTGTTGGCTCACGGACGGGTCTCAGCCTGAGGCCCTCAGCATTTGTGTCAATTTGTTTGTCTGAACTCAACCGGTGGTTGTATCAGCATGTTCATATATTGATCAATGTCACTAGTAAAATGTACATATAGTTTTCAGAACTAAATCTGATTAGTTTTTCTTCATATAGGCCTAATTAATGTGCCGAATACGAACTTTTATCTTAACTTAGCTTGTTTACCAGTCATAATTAAGTTGCTTACTGAAAATTTGCATGAAGTAAATAAATGATTAACTTACCCATTCATGAGTTCTGTTGCATATCCAGCTGGAAGAAGGCAGAATGTAGTAAAACCGTGGTTTTTATAAAGCTAACAACGTCTTAGCTTTAGCTCTTACACCTCTTTTAGCTGGTTGTCACCATTAGATCCGGGTTAGCTTGGTGAGCTGTAAGCACATGCAGATTGGAGTTTAACTGATGATTTTCCACCATGACGGGGGTTTTTTAAACCCTTAAACCAGAATACTATATATATTTCCTGTCATTTTACTGCTGTCGACCACATTACATTATGTCCTAACACTTCACCAACTGGTTTCTTGATGCAAGTTGTGAAAACATTACAAAAAATGTCTGAGGATGTGCACAAACAGTACAAAAGGGCAAAATATAATAAAGCAGCCATGATGGAGTTGCAATTAAAATATATTCTCTTCCTGACCCCTTGATCATTTCTACTTCTAAACTTATTTTCAGTCCATCTTTTGTAAATGTTTGTCAATGGTAAAGTAAAAAAAAAATGTCCCATGGTCATTAGGTTGCAACTACGTGAATTTCCACACAGTAAAAAATCTAAGCAAAAGTGTCCCCAGGCAACCAAAAAAAAAACTGTTTTAATATGAATAACAACTAATTTAGTCTTAACATCTATTTTTGAGATGTTCATGCAGATGGGTATATACTTATTTAAATTTCCCACAAATACAAGCATGTTTAAAAGTTAAATGGTGGTGTGCACCATATGGCTCTGCATCCTGAAAGAACTGCTCCACTCCCAATTAAAAAGTCACATGCACTTCAGCCTTTTCGTTAATACTGGATACAGATTTTTTTCATAATAGTTCAGAATAATTTCTCTTTCTCTTCAAAAAAGTTAGAAGAGCAGTGTGAGGACCAGATATGTGATTTTTTTTGCCTGATGGCAACGTCACATCACAGAGAGGATTAAACATAGTTGGGTAGTGTAAACCAGTCCTTTCTTTAACCATTTAAATCCCAATGTAAAAACAAGGGCAGAAAAGTGAGATGTTTTACATCTGAAATCATTATTTGACATCGTTATTTCAGATTTTGACACACAAAATCTGAAAAAAAATGTTTTGGTGTTTTTACTATTTATTGCCATTTGATAGTTGAAAAAAGGATTGTAGTGTAACGTTTTGGTTTTGGTTTGACGAGGTATTAACATGTAAGGCAGAGGGGGGCCTTAGATATATCAACAGAAAGTATTATGAGACGGGAAACAAGGCTGGTAGTGTCATGCCACGTTCCAGCTCCAGACTTAATCAGCCCCATCACTGTCACCTGCCACTAGACTCGTTATCCCTGATCATCTGCACCTGTTCCTGATTCCCTCACTGCCTTATATCCCTCAGCTCACCAGTCATTCCTTGGTCAGACATTGTCGTTTACCACCCTTTTTTCCATCCTCCATTCCTGATCATGTTTCCCTTCCCTGGCTCCGACTCACCTCCCTACCTTTGGATGTACTAACTCAGATTTACTCCCTGGTTCTGACCCACTCTGGTTACTGGTTTTCCCTCGGCTCGCTTCCTTGGAACTGACTCACGCCTGGCTTTAGGACATGGAACTCTGCTCTCTAAAAAACCTGTGTAACTATTCCATTTGTTCCCCAGTGTCGCACATTACAGAATGTCCATCCCACACCGACCACACCGGAGATCCAGGAGACAACGACGTTCCGTCAAACCTGTAGACTTTATTATTTCATTACTTGAACTGGTGGGTTTACTGCTGGGACTGGACCCAGAACCGGAACCCAGTTACTCTACTCCTTTTTGCATCTCCAGACTTGCTATCAGAAGTGTTCCGCTGGATTCCATGTCTCCGACCCAACGGTCTGCTACCCCAGACCTGAAGAGCCTTTATGCCCTGTTTTTGAACATGAACAATATAACTACATCATACATTGAATGTATGGCTGGTTTGTACACCATCCCAGAGAAGCTGGAAGCGTCCAAACAGTTTGTGGGGATGATCAATGACTATCCTGAAGCCCTGGAACAGGAGGGCATGACAGAGCTGAGGGAAGATGCCAAAAGACATGTCTTCCTCCTCACCCAGCACTGCTCGGATCCTCCTGAGTTACCACCAGTCCAGGCCTGCACGTCTCCACCATTCCAGCCCTGTTCTAATTCGCAATACAATTTTTTGGGGGGGGCTCACACTCTGTCTCCCGAGGCTCCACGTGACCTGGGAAATCCATGCCAGTGTTGCAGCAGCAGCCACCGACAGCATCGCCCAGGTCCCGTCCTGCTCCGTAGCCTCCAATGCCAGACCTGTATCCCGTCTCCCAGGAGGTCCCAAGCCAGGACGCTCCTCTGGTCCCCCAAGACATTGTTCCTCTTTATGCTCCTCTGGTCCCCGAAGACGTCGTTCCTCTTCCTGCTCCTGTGGGATCTCAACCTCCTGTCCCTTTAGACTCTGGGCCAATCTCCAGATACAGACCACTCGCTCCTTGTGCGGCCTCCGAGGCGTCCGCCTGATCCAGACCTCCTGTTCCTGTGACCTTTGGACCTCCTGAGTCTTCTGCTACCTGGTCGGCCTACAGACCCAACTTGATTCTGCCTTCGTCCCTCCCTCCCAACTTTCCTCGGCCTGATTCCCTGGTTTTGACCAACGCTGGTTTTCCCTCAGCTCGCTTCCTCGGCTCTGACAAACTGACCAGAGAAGAACTTAACAGAACCGTAAATGAGGATGAAATTAAAAAATCTATTGACAAATGAAGAAATAATAAATCACCGGGAATAGATGGATTTGCAGTGGAATATTATAAGACTTTTATGAATGACCTTTCCCCAATATTGTGCAAAGTATGTAATTATACATTAAATTCCAGAAAACCCCCAGAAACATGGTCAGAAGCCATTATTTCAGTCCTAAATAAAGAGGGAAAGGACCCTTTGCAGTGCTTAAGCTACTGTCCCATAAGTGTCCCATACTGTCCCATAATGTGTTGATTATAAAATATTAACATCAATTTTTGCAACTAGACTACAAAACTATAACAAGAAACTGATAAATCAGATCAGATTTATATCAGGCTGTCAAGGGACAAATAATGTGAGAAGAGCTATAAATTTACAGTCACTCGCAGCGAAAGTTAACCAACCCTTAATGTTTCATTAATAGAGCATTCAATAGAGTTGAATGGGTATTCCTGGAAAAAAACACTCTTCAAAATGGGTTTGCGAGAATGGTTTGTCTTCTGGTTTAATTTTCTTTATAAAAATCCTAAGTCAAATGTAAGAATTAATGGACAGTGCTCAGATTACTTTAAGGTGGAGAGAGGCGTTAGCCAGGGTGGTTATCTGTCACTCATTTATTTGCCAAGAAGCAATATGCCGAGAGAGAGAGAGAGAGAGAGAGAGAGAGAGAGATTGATTTTGTGTAATAATTATGATTATTACACAAAATTACTTTCCCCAAAAAAAACACATTTCCCACATTTATAAGATAGATAGATAGATAGATCTCTTTTTGTGTGTGTGCTTAGTGTGGGAGTCTTTGTGTTTTATTTAAGATTCTTTAATAATAGTACTGGTTTTAATTTGTTATTTAGTTTATTTTATTTATTGCCTTTTTCCTTATAAGTACCTCATCTTGAGTTTGAATGAAAGTATATAAACTCAATTCGAGCCTCCCCCAGTTTATTCTAGAAACCTGTTTTAACTGCATTGTAGTTCAAATTGTTGTACTACCCCCTGGGCATAGAATTACTACATAGGTTGCCAAATATCTCTTTTCCTGCAGTGAAGATTTAACAGTGAAGGAAATTGCTCAAGACAGTGTGTGATAGATAGATACTGTCTGTGCCTCTCTGATCAGCAGATATTTCTCCCTTTTGGGGATTTTTTTTAATCAACATCTAGGAAGAATGTAGAATTTAGATGCAAATTAACTTGCATGCATGTCTTTTATTAGTTGTTTTTAGTTAAGCTTTTTAAATGCACTACCTAATGTTTAATATGCAAGTCTGTTTGGTTCCTCATTATATTGCCATGTAACTAAGGTATCAGTAGGTTGCACATATTACAATGGTTTATTTCCAAAAAGCTGAGGGATCTTTATGACCTCATGTTTCATTTCAAGCAAAGTATCCAAAAGGGTAAAATAAAATATGAACTTTCTCCTCACATCCAACTGGTAGCTAATGGGCTTTAATTGGCTGTGGTAAACACAAACAGGAGCCATTCAATGGGGAAAGAGGGATTAAAAACTGTAACTTTCATTCAGTTCCCATTATTCCAAATTCTTCCAGCCAAATGAATCCAAAGTCTCAGGATTCGGAATAAGCACCTTGGTTAACCCCGGAGTGCTAGGCAGCTTGCTTGTTTGCTACTGTGTCAGATTTTATGCCTCTTTCCAGAAGTGTGAAAAAATGCCATCAGTAACAAGGCAGCATTTTAGAGTTTTTTCTCAGATGCCTTGGTGCATTTCTCACAACAGAATTAATACATTCATAACTTTTACTTCACAGTAATTAGTACTGTGTGCACAGCAGAGTAGCATTTCCTATTGCAAAATAGCAAATCCTTTGGGGCATCTAGCTTCAGCTTTCATATAATTCTCTATTGAATGACAGCATTATTTGCTCTAATCAAATCAGTCAAAATTACCTACAATGACAGAATATTCAATCCCCATTAAACTAATAGTCCTCATTTCATTGTTTAGGCCAAGGTGATTTGAAATATTTCTTTGTTATTTTTTCTTGGAACATCTCCTAAATAGAACACCTGCTCTCAGCTGAGCTTTAGTTTTTACTGATTAGGAGGTGGTGAAGCATTAGTTTTAATCAACTGGTATTTAGTTTTAAGTCCCGGGCTGCTGTAGCCTGTAATCAGAAGTTCTTTGGAGTTGACAAATTGGCCCCATTCATAAAAGCAAACAGCTGTGTTTAGGCTGTTTGATCTGCTGGTTGTGTGTGTATGTGCATAGGGTTCAAGATTGGTGGGACTGCAGCTGCTGTGGAGACTCCTTTCATTTGGGGTCATTTGGGTTAGAAAATAACATCTTTTTTTATGTACATGGTTTAGAAAGATCATATATGAGTCAGCAATATTCATATTATTTTGATTGAATCATTACCAATTTGCTTTTCCTTCTTTTCGATGCCAGCCATATGCACACTGCTGTTTTGTTGTATTATATTGTTTTTTTGTTTGGGATTTTAGGTGTTATTTGTTCCTTGGTCATTGGTATTCTGATTTAATTGCCTTTAATTCTTATCAGGGATATGCAGTTGGTTCCTGCTGCGTGGGCCTGGGAGCATGATCTTTACCAGTGGCCGCGGCTCTGCAAGGTTAGTTTTTGTTTTGATTTATATATTTGTTTCTTTTGATTGACACCTTATATTTTAATTTGGTAGTTTTTCTGTTTTATTGCGTGTTGCCTTATGGGCTGCCGACTCTGTTTTGTGACAGTAACCGTTCCCCAATACCCTGTTTTTTTTATTCTCTCTCTCTCTCTCTTTGCTCTGTGTGTTTTATTGTTAAAGTATAATTCTTTTTGAGGTATTTTTTCTCAAATAAATCTTTGATCCTGAGGTCTAAACTCATTATTATTCCACATGTCCTATTTTATTCAGCCTTCGCAACTGATTGGTTGCACAAAGAAAAGCCAATTTTCCACAGTCACTTAGAGCCCATGAACCCTCAAGGATGTATGAAGTGAGCATGACGTTGTACTTTTCTACAATACTTGGGTGCATGAAATGGAAGGCAAGAATCAAGGAAGAGGTGTGAGAGTGTGGGGAGGAAGAGGACGAGCACGAAGAAAAGGGCATGAAAAGGTAGATTCCAGATGAAATCAGGACTACAGTTGTGGACCGTGTTGTCAGTCATCACTTCACAATGGCTGAGACTGGTCGATAGGTGCAGCCAAACCTTCAGAGAAACATTGTGAATTAAATTATGCAAACATTTTGTATGGGACTAGGGAACCGCTACACACATTCATCTTATCAACAACGCAGGTTTCATTCTGACCAAAGGGAGCAGGTGTGGGAGAAATCTCATTCAAACCAATAATTCCCCAGACCAATGAGGGGGAACAATGGTGTCCTCACCCATTCCCCGTTTGTTGGTCCATACAACACAGAAAATTTGCTAATCTCTGTAGACACACTTTGCAGGGTTACAATACCTGAGAATGAAAGGAGTTCCAATCAAAGACCATCTGAGCAAGTATTTTGGTAGTTGGGATAATGTCAGTTTTCACATTCTCAGCGAGTCAGACACTGGTTTGGTGATGGAATATCTTCCTCCTTACTCTCCATTCCTAAACTCAATCCAATGTCTTTCTCTGCCTTGAGTTGAAAGGTATAGGACCAGTACCCACATACCCGAACAGCTCTGCTTCTAGCCATGGATACAGGATGCAATGAAATATAGCCCTCCAGAGAGTGGATTCTCCTTACAGGAGTAATTTATTTTATTCAGTTACATCCAGTACAGTCAAATTTATGTACTATTACAGCATTACTTTGTTTAGAGTTGTGCAGAACTCTACCTAAGTCTTGATACTATGTTTTTTTTTCTAAATAGGAAACTGGAGTGTTTTTTTCCCCTCTCTCTCTTTATCTCTCTTGTTAGATAATGCTGTGAATTATGGACCATGATAAAGTGCGTATGAAGTAAAATGTAAATAAAATATTTTCTGTCGTGTACATAGTTACTCTACAAAACACAGTAATGTGCAATTTTACCGTATTTTCAGATAGCTTTGCATCCAATGTCTAGTGCTGTCTCAGGCTTTTACAAGTTGTGCCTCCAACTTTCACAGGGACAACATGACTAAGCCATTTCACTACCTTCTTCATCTTTAGTAGTGACAGGACTTTTCAGGCTTTTCAGTTTCATTGACAAATACTTTCTTTTGAGGAACAAACCATCCATTTTAGGAACCTTTTGCAGGTTATCCACGAGGTTCTGCAGTTTGCACTTACCGTTATTAAAAACACACTAACTGTTTCTCTGTTGCACAAACATCACTGTTGCAATTAAATGCACCAAACCCATTGAGAAACCCAAACCCACACTGTAGCTACACCACTTTATCAAGAGCTGGAATTATTTTGATGCTTATCCTGGTATCATCAGTGTGAACCCAGAATGCTCCTTATAAAACCTCCCCAGAGCCGAGTTAGCTTACCTGTTCTGTTCAACTAGTATACTGATGGGTGAAGGAGGTTCATTCAGGTATTTGCATCATTCAACTATGCATGCACCGTATTCTTTCAGGAAAAATAGCCCTAGAAATTCAGTTTTGTCAACTGGTGTGATTGTAATAATCATACAATATTATATATAATCAATATGTTAAAACCAACAAGATGGTGTTCGACCCTCAGGGGGACGTGTGACCACAGACCTTTGGTTTTCCATACTCATACCATTGCACAGGTAACCTTTATAAACACCTGATAGTTCCTAATGGCAGCTCTTTAAGCAGATGTTGAGCATGTCTGTTACAGACTGTAGCAAGCAGCTGCATCTTCGATGTAGACTAAGAATTTATCACATGAAGCCGATAGGTGAAGCCGTTCCACCAGGTCTCATAAGACACAATATCCCAGATTGTTTTTTCACAATTTCAATGCAACTAAAAATAAACCACTACATATAACTCACACTGGATGGAAAATGACAGGAGTAGAAGAATGCGTCCATGCAGACAGTCCTGTAATAAGCCAATTAAATGATTAATGCCATGACCCATGTCCCACATAAAACGTATAAGCTGCTGTCCTCTGGACAGACACACAGTCCCCTTGTGTAGGTTTGATCGATTAAAAAATGCATTTAGCTTACTTTTAAAAACAAAGTTTAAAAAACATTTTTATTCTCTCTCTGTCTTTATGAGTGTTATGGAAACCAAATAGTCCAGAATCCTAAATAAGTTTCCTTGCAGTGTTTCATTCATTCATTTAATTCATGCTTTAGTGAGATTCTGGTCTTCATAATTCAGCTGGGGACAGTTTAAGATGGATGCTTGGTTTCCTGAGTTAAAACATCCAAGCACTTCAAAAGACAAAAAAAAAGCCATTTTCAGGATGCATTATGTTCAATCCTGCTCTGACGCAATATCTGAAAACCCCTTGCTTTAACCTTTCTTTTCTCTTTCCAGATTTTTGCAGCTTGTATGATGAGTCACACAAACAGAGGCATATGCTGAAGCATCCCTCTACCGTCGTACAAAGCAAACAGTGTTCGTGAGATACGCACACAGGATATATTAGCTGCCGTGTCTAATACCCACTTCTCTCCCACATTTTCTCTGCTCGTCTCGTCTCCCAGCCACCTCCTTGGCAGGTTACCAACCCATAACATGGTAACTTGCCAAAGCCTTCTGTGTCTTCCCACTTTACAGTGTTTTCTTAAACTCCATTCACACCCACAAAAGTGTTTGTGTGTTTGTGTATCCAGACACTTGCATGTTAATAAAAAGGAAACGTAAACGCCTTCTGTGAGTTACACAAAAAGAAGGATCTGCTGAGAGGGTAAACTGCAGAGACCTCAATTTTTCCTTCTGTCCTGTAAGTAGAACCACACCCTGCTATGATTCAGTCTTCTGCTTATCACACAGTGCATGGAAAAACTGGATTTCTGGCAAATTGTTGCATACAGAGCAGACACTTACACAATTTTGCATGTGGTTTTTTTTTATTTTCCTTCACTGACAAGCTTAGTAACAGTTACCATTTTTACATCATTTAAAAACACAAACAGCAGTGGCTCCATTAACACTGCGAGTTGTTTGTTTATTACACATGTATGTAAAACTCAAACATTTAGATTTTTCTGCTTATTTATATTTATATAT
>JBAMHX010000010.1:24427728-24454142 GCA_037177515.1 Pseudomugil tenellus
TATTTTATTTTATTTTATTTTATTTTATTTTATTTTATTTTATTTTATTTTATTTTATTTTATTTTATTTTATTTTTGGATTTTGCCTTACCTGAATATACTTTTGCCTTCCAATTTGCAAAAAGTTTGATTTTTGTTGTAACAATGGATCATCTGACAGACACTGATTAGGCCGCATGTGTAGGAGACACATGCAGCACATGCAGTGCACAACCCAATAAATCCATTTAGAACATTATTGAGGTGCAGTGACAGGCCTGCAAAAAGGTGGCGCTATCACATAATGTTGCACAAACATGTCAAACGACCCCGAAATAATCGACGTTTTAAGATACTTTTATTTGGATAGACAAAGTTTGATAGGTTTTTGGGTGCATGCTCCCCCAAAAGTAATTTATGAGAAGATTTGTAATTCATGGGTTTCAAAAGATGGGCTGCACGGTGGTGAGGTGGTTAGCGTTGTAACCTCACAGCAAGCAGGTTACAGGTTTGATCCCCAGCTCGGGCGGTGGTCTGTCTGTGTGGAGTTTGCATGTTCTCCCCGTGTTAGTGTGGGTTCTCACCGGGTTCTCCGGCTTCCTCCCACAGTCCAAAGACATGCAGCTTGGGGATTAGGCTGATTGGGGACTCTAAATTGACCTTAGGTGTAAGTGTGCGTGGTTGTTTATCTATGTGTGTGGCCCTGTGATAGACTGGCGACCTGTCCAGGGTGTACCCCGCCTCTCGCCCGTTGGTTGCTGGGATTGGCTCAAGCCCACCCGTGACCCCATTCGGGAATAAGCAGTAGAAAATGGATGGATGGGTTTCAAAAGGTCTTCTCGCCGCCTTCATTCCAATCAGCGGAGTAAAGAAACTTTCTGCTTCCTGAACCCAATCAGTTATAGCTGGGTTGGATGATCTTTAGTCATTCCTTTACTTTACTTTTACCCCACCAGGCTGCTGGAGGAGGTCCCATAATGCTCTAAGCACTTCCCTCTCTTGACCTTTCTTTATTTTTTTTCCGTATGTGATAGATTTGATGGTATTATTTTCCAATCCTCTCCATCCACAACTGGTCAGGGCAGATTGCTGCCCTCTCTGTCTGCTTTAGATGGAGATCTTTCCTCTTGTTAAAATAAAGTTTTTCTCTCCGCTGTCGCCTTCTGCCTCGCACATGCTCACTATGAAAGACTGAATTAAAAGCATTAAGTGCAATATATTTGTTTTCGTTTTTGTTTTTTAAAGAATTAGTTTACATGAACACAGATATACATTGCACCAATGTAGACTATAATGAATTTTTTACACTAAAGTATAATTTTACTACAATTAATTGTATTAAATTAGACACAAACAAACTGACTTTGTTGTATATGAGAATTATACAAATAAAGTTGAATAGATGAAGTGAATAAACTTTGGTAAATGGGAGAAAGGGTTAGTTTCCTAAAAAAAACTGTTTTATTCTTTAATAAAATGGCCGATCCTTGTCAAGAAAGCTCCAGGGATTGTTCTCTAGTTTCAATGCCACTGTTATCCCCTGTGTAGTGGTGCATGCTGGGTATTTAGCCATGTTAAGACTGTCCAACACCATCTACGCACTTACTCATTCATTCCTACTAACTACTCCATGATATGTATAATCACTTATCATTAAACTGAGTTCCTTATAACATTCATCAAATTATTGAGAGAATGCTTTTGGACTGCACAGCTCAATGTGTCGGATCTGCATATGGCAGCCATTAACCATGTACTAAGTCAGTTACACTTTTATTGTACATCCAAGAGTATTTTAACCATTTTTTAAAAGAATAATATTCACTTATTTGTGTCAGGTCTCTCTGTTATGTTCACATATACAGTTTTACTAAGTATTTCTGTGATAAAAATATATTTGACATGCACATCCAAAGCTGCTTTACATGGTGAGGTGACATATAAAACACAGTCAAAAGACAGACACAATACACAGAATTAGATGAAATTGGGAGTTGGGGGGAAAAGATATTTTTTTTTTTTTTTTTTTGCTTGTTTGTTTGTTTTTAGTTATCCGGAGACTAGACTATGAGACGGGACAGTGTTAGAGCTGTAGTACTGACATGTCTCACCAAAACTCTTCAGTCTGGTAGAGCAGGCCAGAGTCTAAGGGCAGATGTTTGTATGGGACAATGTTGGGCAGGAGGGTGTCAGTGAGGTACCAAAAGTCTCGTCCATGAGTAGAAGACCATGCTGTGCAATAAATATGCAAACAATGAAAAGTTGACAATCAAAGTTAACCTGTAAATGGTTTGGTGCATGTTGGTTCATTCATCACACACCAAACATAAAACCAATTCATTCAATCCATTAGGATTTCCTCACATCCACATCAATCTAGATGTATTTTAATCTATTTTTACATATTTACATAAGTGTTTAAGATATTTAAAGCATACTTTATTTTTTTTTTCATTTATTATTTCCTTGTTTTCAGACACATTCAGGAAGTCACGTTTAAAGGTGCTGTTGTGTTGTCTGTGTGTTACTGTGTGTCAGTGAACATTATGGGTGTTTGTTAAATTGTGTATTATGATGTGTAAAGGTTTCTTTTGTTTAATTGATTTTTGTGTTGCTTTTGGCAGGAAAATGTAAATAAAGTTTTATTTGATTTGAAATGTGACCTACCAGAATCCAGGACGATGTTCAGGCTGTGAACCTTAGAGAATGGATGAATGTCATAGTTGAATGAACTCTGATTTGTGGCTGTTTTATTTGGAGAGACTGGCAGACATCCAGGATTTACTGGTAATTTTTCAGAAGCAGTGGTAAAATGTAAAAAAGTAAACTGTTACCAGACTCCTATAAATCATGAGAATGGATCCCTTCATCAGCTTATAAACTTCTGCTGAAACTTCTTCTCAACACATTAATTTAAACCATGTGTACCGAAACAAAGCTTTTGATCGCGTTTCTCTATTGTTGATTGCGGGAGATGTTTTTAGGCACCGCGCGGAAGGGGACGCAGCCATAGTTGACTACAAGCCCCTTTTATTTTGAAAGAACTTGAAGTAAACTTCCGCTCTCCGTCTTTTATTTCAAGCGGGTTTGATCAGCCCGCTTACCTCTATGTCGCTGTGTCGTGCAAAGAAGAACTCAGGGGGAAAAAGGTGTTGCGCAACAAGGTGACGATTTGTTTCGTTCGGCCTCAAGTTCAGTTTTTGATTAAACTGATAAGAAATAATGTGAACGGAAACCCGGACTGTTCCTGTGGTTGTTTACACTTAACATGATAATGATCTTCTGTTGCTCTGCAGCCTTTGCAGTAAGACTAGGTGGAGAATTTTAGCAGAATGTGCTGATTATGGTGTTTTTATTCGTGTTTTATTAGCAAATTAGTCATTTAAAGTGCAACGGATGACACCATTTTACCTCAATAAGCTCCATCAGTAAATGATATTTAGTATTAAGATAGTATTCTATTGTTTTTTATGCAGGTAGCCTAATCCAATCTAAAGTGGGCCCCCATGGTTTCCTCTGAGGAGCGTGACAGTGTAGCGTGCACACATATACACACATAATTTGCTGCAGACTCAAAGAGTCAAATCTTTAAAAGACGGACAAGCAAAATAAAATCCGATGTGTGAAGCAGTTTTGACACGAATGTCATAGACAACCACAAACGCGACTGGGCGCGCGCCCCACGCACACAAATGCTTGTCATGATGTCTGGCGGTGTTAAAATATTTTCAGAAGGAACTTGTGAAGAAGCAAAATATAGCTTTGTGCTTTTTTTCTGAAACATTCTGTGAAAAACGTCATTATTATCAGTTTTAGCTGAAAATGAAGTGTCAGTGTGATGCAAACCTTTTATCATTAAATATGAAAGGTGTTTGTGTGTGTGTGTTGGGGTCTACTTCTTTTTTTTTTTAAACTAAAAATTAAAGGTCTCTAATTAGAAATCTTTTATCTGGCTCATGCTTTGAAAAATCCACTAGATTTTCCACTAGATGGTAGCAAAGCGGAGAATATTCAGTCTCACTGGTGCTTCACTGATAAGATTTAAAAGATCCACATCACTTCAGAGATCCCATGAAAGGCTGTTAGAAAGAAAAAGTAAAAGAAGGACTTCTTGCAATAATGATAATAATATTGCAAATACATTTAAAAAAATCTAAGAAAAAACATTTAATTTAATTCACATTAAAAAGTAGCATCATATTCATTTTTCCTTAATAAAGATTAAGAAAAAATGAATATGATGCTGATTAGAATTTAGATAATTTTTTTTGCCTTCTTTACTTTTTAACTAAAAAAACTATATTTATGGCTCATATTGTGTTTAACTTTCATTTTTGTACTGCTAATAACATTTAAGGATGTATTTGCTCTTTTAAATACCTGCATCGATTCCCTTCCGTGGAGTCCCCACTTACCTTTTACTTATTTATTGTTTTCTATCAGCTCAGTGTTATTTTATCAATCTAAGGAGTGTCTAATCATTCATTCACTTTTTTTTTTATAATGCAATTCCTATTTGTCCTTATTAGATATTTAAGAGACTGAGAGAGAATAATTCGGATGCATTTTGAGTTTGTTAAAACTACATCCCTTTTATTCCTTGAATAATTTCCATTTAAATGAATGTATTTTTCTTGCAGACATATTACTGCATCCATCCAACACAGCGCTTGCAATGAGAGCAGCATCGTGCTCTGTTGTGCACTCTGCTCGCTCTGCGGACATTACGCTGTGTCATCATTTCTGTCCTCTATTCCTGGATGCAGGACAGCTATGTCAAGGTGTTACGTTTAAGAGGCTCTTCAGCTTATGTGGGATATGGGTCAGCAAAGGTGGAATCACTTTTTTGCTCCTTCTTCACATAAATAATGTATATATCTAAAACAATTTTCATATGAGGTTGTTTTTTATTGTTTATTGTTGTTTACAGTTCTGTGTTGTTCATGGTTGGACTGTTTTTGCTTGTAAAGTTCTTGAAGCGTTGAATTAAAAAGAAGTGGTGGATGAGTCTCTTTCTTCCTCTGCTTCTTCCTCTCTTCTCTCTCCCTCTCTTTCATTTTCTCCTTCACACTCTCACCTCTCTCTCTCACTTACACAAACACACACACACACACACACACTTACACACAAAGCTGTGACATGATCTGTTTTTCTTAATTACTCACAGCTGCCCATTTCATTCATCCTTACATTTTTCCTTTTCTTCATGACTAACCTATATTTGTAATTTAAACATCCATGATTCTACCCAGATTATTTTGTCTCTACACTTATCCACACAGCCCACATTGTGAGCAAAGCCCTGATGTTGTGGCAACCAGCTCTCCTTGCCAGGCAGGTTGCTTTTTCACCGAAGATCTGATAAGACTGACGCATGCAAAATGCAGCAGAGCTCATGAGACCCACAGGGGAAAGCCCTTGTTATGTCTAATTACTCCCACTCCAACAGGGTTCGTTTTCATTTAATTTGTCAGTGCTAATGTTCTTCTGATTTATTTAGCCAATTAAATCATGGCACAGGTGTCCTAAAGCTTAAAAATATCCCCATTTTGTGCATCAGAATATGTTTGTGAGCGACTATTGACCCATGTGTAGGCTACACTTAAATGTATATGTAAGAGAAAGTTGGCCTTTTTTGGGTTTGATTCTAAATAAACTGTGTAATATTCTTAAATCCAATCAAGGAAAAATCATTTGTGGCTGCTCATAAAGCAAAAGGCCTTTCCTGAAAGAGAACGGGGCTCTTAGGGTAGGCTAAGGCCTGTGGTCAATCCTCTTATTGTGCCTCATTGAAAATGGATTAGTGAGTAACACTTACGCTTGGGCCTCGGGTCACTTTGTAGGGATTTGATTGAATGGGCCTGTAGCTGACACTGGCTTCCTATAGCGATAATATACCCGATCCATTTATCATGTTTCATCTAAATAAGCTTCTGGGGATTTATTGATCATTTTGGACTGTTTTAACCTGGTTTGGATTATGTGGCACCGTCTTGTTTTCATATATACAGCAAAACTGGAATAAAAGAAGGAAAAATATAAGTAAAGCTGGTTTTATTAGCTTTTTGTTGGTTTGTGAGACATGTTGCCTGTGGACACACCTGTCCGTGGAAACGCACAGGAGCCATCAGAGACGCTGACGACGGTGCGTAAGTAGCTCTCCAGGGTGCTGAAGTTGTCTCCAAACGTCTCAGACGCAGCGCCTGAGCTCTATCTGTCACATCCAGCCCATAATCCAAGCACCATGAGCGGGTTGTGTCTTCGCCTGAACCACACCGGGGTGAATAAGTAAGGTTTGGGGATGGTCAGCTGACGACTTTTGAGAAGACAGACGAAAAGATCCGAGAGAGCACCTGCAAATTGTCTCATCGGATCCTGCAGCGGTCACAATGGCTTTAAAGAAATGGTGAGTCATTTGCTTGTTTAATATTCAGGAATAATCTACATTTGAAAGTCAGGAAACTTTAGAATTTGTTGTCTCGCGTTTTATCGCAGGTGTCAGTGGTGAAACTGAGAAGTGAATACTAATATTCACTACCTTGGACACCCTGGAAGGACAATGCAACATATTCCTCCAAATGGTTGGGACACCAACCATCCATGTGCGCCCATAATAAAAAGCAGACAAACTCTAACGACGCTCCCCTTTTATAACTTCCTATTATGGATTCTTTTGGGGGTGTTGACCTTCCCTTGTTGTGTCCACTGTTTAATATTCAAAGTGGGGGTCTTGGGGCCTTGGAACTGCGACCCTATCTACTACAAGGCCCTACCCACGGCGGCTGCCAGGCTGGCAGTGAGCAGGATAAACGGAGACCTCAATCTAGATCTGGGTCTGAAAATGGACTTCATCATCCTCCAGGAGCCCTGCGAAACCTCCAAAGCACTTACGGCTTATATTTACTATGAGAAATCAGCGGACGCGTTTGTTGGCCCGACTAACCCGGGATACTGCATCCCTGCGTCTCTGCTGGCAAAGAACTGGGACAAGGCGCTTTTTTCCTTCAGCTGTGTCACCTACGAGCTGGACCGAATCCCAGGACATCCGACCTTCACGAGGACCGTGCCATTATCTGTTGACGTGCTGTTCACCGTGTTTAAACACTACAGGTGGGCCAGCTCCGTGGTGGTCTCATCTAACGAAGATCTGTGGATAGACACCGCGGACAGAGTGGCTGCTGCTGTGAGGGGGAAGGGGCTCCCTGTTAGTCTCGTTACAGCTATGGGTATGAATGAGACGGAGGTGGAAGACACGCTAAGAAAGATCCAAGATGTTGGAGAAATAAAGGGTGAGTCTGCAAGAAAATAATGAAGCAGATTTATGCTTTATCTGAGAGCAATGAGAGCAAAGAGAGCACATTCTGCATCATCAACACAACTTTTACAACTGTAAAATGCCAGACTATTAAATGTCCAGAATTGCTCCACCTGGATATTCTCACACACTAGCTGACCTCATTAAAGGGCTTATCTTTTTATCATATGACCAGGGAGCCATTTTGAATACTTAACACATTGGCAAAAGTGAACAAAACAACTGTATTTGGTTGCCAATAATACACTCATATCTTCTTTTGTGGTTAAATGTGCATGTAAAAAGAAAAAAATGGGAACAAATGTGAATTCAAAAATAAGAATCATGTCATAATTTAACACCTGGTAAACATCTTTAAGTCCTACACCAACAACACACCTAAATCTCATCATTAAATGACATAAAGCAAGTTTTTTTTTTACCTCCCAAACCATCTTATGTTACTTACACAAGCATAATGTCGTCTTTCTTTCTTATTATCTTTTCAGTAATCATTATGTGCATGCACTCCGTCCTTCTTGGAGGGGAACAGCAGGCCATTTTTCTTGCAACAGCACACAAGATGGGATTGACTTCAGGGAAATATGTGTTCGTGCCCTACGACACTCTCCACTACAGTCTTCCCTACGCCAACGTTTCCTTCTCCCCTCTGCAAAACAACAGCATCCTGAGGGAAGCCTACGATGCTGTGCTCACCATCACTGTGGCCTCGGAGCCTCTGTCCTTCAACGATGCATTCACTGCAGCCAAGAGAAGTGAGGAAATAACACTGCCAGTGCAAGCAGAGCAGGTAGGCAGTGTTAATGTGATACAAGGAAAGGAATAGACAGACTTGCTGAGCATGGTCCAGTGTCCCCTCGGGAAATGCTGTAATGTTTCTCACGCTACACATTTCTGCTGCCTCTTTTGTCCCTTTTACTTGAAATGACTTATTCTGTCTTAAGTCTTTTCTCCAAAAAGAACCAGACTCCTCCATATACACTGGTACTGCAGTTTAGCAAGCAGTTGTTCGAGGGTGCACATCAAAATTTTGGGGTCAAATGGTTGATTTTGAATAGATTTGAATGTTGGTCATATGTTAAAGTTCATGAAAAATGAATTCACAACCAAAAAAGGCTACTAATAATAAATATTCCACCAGGATTAAAAATTACTTTATTGTAGTGTAGACTGTGGAAATATTGTAAGTTTGTAACAACATAATAAAGTAAGGGAAGCATGAAGAAAGTAGAATCTTTTTAATAAATACATGTACATAAATGGGTAAAAGTTGTTTCCAGTTTTCTGTCATCATCAGCTATGTCATTAACCAAAGCATCTCATTTTATTGCATATCATACAACCAGGAAAATGTACTTCATGTACAACACGTATTATCTAGTAGTGTGTTGTTTTTTTTTATTATCTTAACCCCTGCTACCTTCAGGTTAATCCACTGTTTGGGACCATCTACAACAGCATTTACCTGCTGGCCAACTCCATCCACAACGCTCGGAAAGCAGGCATGCCGCTGACAGGCTCTAACCTGGCCTACGTCACAAAAAACACGACCTTTAATGGCTTCAACCAGAGAGTCCTGGTGGACAACAGTGGCTATGTTAAGACCAACTACGTCATTCTGGACTCTGACAGGCAGGGAAGTCAGCTGTACCAGGCTTATATGGTGGACCTGAAATCAGGAGTGCTTCGTTTCGCAGGGAGGTCCATTCATTTTCCAGCAGGCTCTCCTCCGCCATCTGATTCTCGCTGCTGGTTTGAAGAAAACGTCATCTGCACAGGAGGTACAAAGCTGGAGGAGGGAGTTTGTGCATTGGTGTTGTACATGTTGTACATGTTTAGTCATTTACCCATCATCCCATTAAATTTGGTGTTTCTGTTCCCATCTTCTCATTTTTAGGTGTGGAGGTGACCCACATCATAATCGCTTTGGCTGTAACTTTGAGTTTGGCTGTAGGCGGACTCATTATAATGATTTACATAAGGTACAGCTTGTAAACAATGTTGTGTTTAGTTTTCTGCATGAAGGAAACTTTCTTGTTAAAGTGTTTTCTCTTTCACAGGAGACGACTTCAGCAAATCCAACTAGTCAAAGGGCCCAATCGGATCGTCCTGAATTTAGAGGATCTCACTTTTATCAACCCTCAGTTAAGCAAAAAGGCAAGCAGCATTTCCAAGTCATTCATTCATTTTTTATACCCCTCAATCTAATGCAGCAGCACCAAGTTATCACCACAAACATCAGCTTATCTTTTACAAAATCATTATCTTTTTCTTTGGACATCAGACATGTTCAAAACTGTCCTTTTTTAAATTCAGTGCTTTAATGTTTGCTTCAAACAAATATAATATTCATTATCATGCAGAAAATTACTTTGGAGGATCTGAGTGAGTCCAGAAGTGCACTGGACGATAAATCTGCAGATCCGTCGCATTCTGTCAATAGCATGCAGACAGCAACCCATGAAAACTCCAATGTGGCTGTGTATGAGGTAGGTTACTGCTTGCAATGCATTACTTTAAAAATAAAATATTCAGCAGTAGGATGTATTTTTAAATATCTGTTTTGTTTAATTTGTTGATGTAAAATCTCAGTAGCAGAATTTCAGCTTGTCTCAGTATGTTGCGTTGTGTCGGCTACGGAGTCTGACTTCTAACATGCATCCACTTAAAATCCAGCCACAGCTTTCATTTCATCTATTACTTCGCTCTTAAAAACGTAGATACTTAAAGCAGTTTTACTAGTTCATGGAGTCACTTGTTTCCTGTTTTCATTCTTGAAATGTTAATGACATTAAAATGTATTTTCTTCCAGGGAGACTGGGTTTGGCTAAAAAAATTTGAGGAGGGCCATTTCAAAGAAGTGAAACAAAGCTCCACAAAGATTTTTACAAAGGTAGAGAACCTGTTGGAGTCATTTAGGGAATTTTACATTATAAGTAAAGACAGACAAACTGTTTTGACCAGATCATATCGACACTTCTATAAAGCTGACAGGTTGATTGTGAGTTCTGGATAAAACTGGTTATGGAAACTGATGTAGCATCATAATTATCTTTCCTCTCTGTTTTTAGATGAAGGACCTGAGAAACGAGAACGTAAATCCTTTCCTCGGCTTCTTCTCGGACTGCGGCATGTATGCAGTGGTAACGGAGCACTGTTCGCGGGGCAGCCTGCAGGACCTGCTGAGGAACGAAGAT
The DNA here is from genome assembly GCA_037177515.1 of Pseudomugil tenellus. Lineage (NCBI taxonomy): Eukaryota > Metazoa > Chordata > Actinopteri > Atheriniformes > Pseudomugilidae > Pseudomugil > Pseudomugil tenellus. The sequence continues at coordinate 24,438,220 of JBAMHX010000010.1, forward strand.
GTTAAATTAGACTGGATGTTCAAGTCCTCACTTTTGCTTGATCTCATCAAGGTAAATATTATTTTTGCACTCCATATGCGCTAGAAAACCAAAGTGAGAAAGTCTCATGCAACCCCATTGTCATGTTGCTACATGTTGTTTCCTCAGATAAAAAAAACTATTTGTTCTGTTTCCATTATGATAAAAATAACTTCAAACTTTCTCTGCTACCAGGGTATGAAATATCTTCACCACAGAGAATTCCCCCATGGCAGACTAAAATCTCGAAACTGCGTAGTGGATGGGCGCTTTGTCCTCAAAATTACGGACTACGGCTTCAATGAGTTGCTGGAGTCTCAAAAAGCCCCTTTAGACGAGCCTGCTCCTGAAGGTACCTCAGTTTCTGGAAAAGATAAACCAATGTGTCTCATCATCAGAAACCCAAAATCTGTTTAGAAAGAAGGTTTTATTTACATTTTTTTATTAGCAAAAGGACCAAACAGAACATTACAACAGTAAACTGTGAAGTCTAGCGTAAACAAGAAGAATGCATCATTATTTTATTTCCTGTGTTCATGTGATGAGCTATACCTTGCACTTCTAGTTGGAAGACTCCCAAGTAAGTAAAGTAATCCCTCATATAGTCATCAAAGCCCTAAGAGTGTTAGCTATTTATAGGTTGTACTGGCTTACATATCAGACTTTTAACAAACATTACAGAGACATAGCGATTTAACATGGTTTATGATGATATAAGCATTACAAGGGAACAGGAAAGTGAGGACATTTAGCATTTTGGAGACATTTGTTGCACAAACATAAAAACAATTATGATAATCCACAACCACTTATATTGCAATCATACAGAACTTTATGAGCATATTTATTATTTGATGGTTTCTACCTGTTAATGGTTGCAGTACGTTTGGATTGACATGGAAATTTTTTCTTACAGCGATAAGTCTGATTTTCTTGTGCTACTCTGAATGTTTTTGTTTTTTTTTTGCTTTTCTCAGATCTGTACTGGACAGCTCCGGAGCTCCTGCGTGACCTTACAGTTTCTCGTAAAGGAACATTCAAGGCAGATGTATATAGTTTTTCTATTATTCTTCAAGAGGTGGTGGTGAGGGGTCCTCCATATTGCATGCTGGATTTATCCCCTGAAGGTGAGCATTTATAGCAGAGGAAGAGGTGAAAATGGGGGCGAAGTGATACATAACAGCATAACTGAACTACAGATATCAGTTTATTCTTTCAGCTGAGCAAAACAGAATGCAATTCTTGAGTCATCATTTTACAGAGCAATCTTCCTTCAATCAGTAGCCTACTTTTTGAGATTACTCAGATTTTTGAAGTTTGAATGAAATTAGTTAAATATAACTATAATTGCGTTCTCAATAAGAACTTTTATTATTATTTCAATGCACACTTTCTTGATCTACATCAGTTGATCTTAACATTGCTGGAGGTACTGAACCCTACCAGTTTCAAATGGGTATTCACCACACCCTTTTTAATAAAAAATAAAATATTGGACTATAATTACTTAATTTGGCATCACAAATCATGCAGTTAGGACGCTGACTCCCATCCTGAGGTGTAGCCTACATTTCTGCTCCAGAAAGGTGACATCCTGTCCTGCAGCTGCTCAGTCAGACCAATTTAATGAGCACAGTACCTGCCAGGTAAATGAGCCTGTAAGTGAAAACACCTGCTCTGCCTATACAGGTAGATCCCAAAACAGGACAGGATTTTTACTTCCTGGTATTTTTCACCTCTGCATCACGTTCCGTTATACATGTCAATCCATATTGTACATATTTATCGAACCACTTCTATTTTTTCGTTAGTACAGTTTTAAGAAAGAAATCACACATCGTACATCACCAAATTCCCTGCTGCACAGATAGGCCAAGCAATGTAGCATGATTCCCCGCAGCCATTGATGGTCAAGCGGTCTGTACTGATCACTTCTGTAGAACTGAAGAAACTTCTCTCTGATGACAGCCTGTTGTTTATTCTGTGTGTGTGTGTGGATAGTGTACATTATAATAGTCGACAAATTTCTTTTGTAATGTCATACAAAGAAACTATTCAATTCTTTATTTATTGCCAGTCTACAAAGGTTCTTGAAGTCCTCCCTATGTGCATCTGTTGAGACTGTCAGCCTCTTTTTATGCAAGAAATCTTCCAAACATTCTGGAAAACAACTTTCTAACTTGGACCATTTCCTCCATTTTCTCCTTAGAAATCATCCGCAAAGTAAAGAAGCCTCCCCCAATGTGCCGTCCCACTGTGGCCCCAGATCAGGCCCCTCTTGAATGTATCCAGCTCATGAAACAGTGTTGGAGCGAACAGCCTGATCGCAGGCCAACCTTTGAGGAGATCTTTGACAGGGTACATTTGTTTAGACACTATATGGCTCTTTTTATTTTAAATGTTTTATCGTGTCAATTAGATGAAGCTATTCAATCTTTTTGTCCATATCGCACTGACATATTTTTAGTTCAAGACAATCAACAAGGGTAAGAAGACCAATATCATTGACTCCATGTTGAGGATGCTGGAACAGTACAGCTCCAACCTGGAAGATCTCATCAGGGAGAGAACAGAGGAACTGGAGGTGGAAAAACAGAGAACAGAGAAGCTGTTGTCTGAGATGCTTCCTCCGTATGTTCATATAGAAATTCTCTACATGAGTTCTGACAGCTTGTGCTAAGTAAGAGTTTAATTCATACAACTTTCATTTTTATTTTTGTCCAGTTCTGTTGCTGAGGCCCTGAAGACTGGTGGCACAGTGGAACCAGAGTACTTTGATCAGGTGACAATCTACTTCAGTGACATTGTGGGTTTCACCACCATCTCCTCACTTAGCGATCCTATTGAAGTGGTCGATCTCCTCAATGACCTCTACACGCTGTTTGACGCCGTGCTCAGTAATCATGATGTCTACAAGGTGGGATAATACAGTAAATATGCCATAAAAATACTTCTTATGCGGTATTATGAAGCATACATATATTATGTAATCGTCAGACCAAAGGGTTTGTACATAAAAATACTTAATTGTCTAAAGAATCCAAGTACTCCATGCACAGTCAGTGAACCAAAATTATCTGTGTTGTGCCTTTAATTGAATAATTGGTTTAGGTGGAGACCATTGGTGATGCTTACATGGTAGCATCAGGCCTGCCTAAAAGAAACGGCAACAAGCACGCTGCTGAGATCGCCAACATGTCACTGAACATCCTCAGCTCAGTGGGGTCCTTCCATATGCGGCACATGCCGGACGTGCCCGTCAGGATACGAATAGGAATTCACTCAGGTGAGGTGATAGAAACCAAGAATCTTTATAATCCCGTAAATATTAGAAATAAAAAGTCATGTCATGACACAAGGAGACAGTGATACAAGCCTGTAATGGGCTTTTCAATTTTCTTATTGCAATTTCAGCCAAGACTTATCTTGTTCATTTATGTGTACTTTTATGTGTAGGGCCCTGTGTTGCTGGGGTTGTAGGTCTGACCATGCCTCGGTATTGCCTTTTTGGAGACACCGTCAACACTGCCTCTCGTATGGAATCCACTGGGTTGCGTGAGTATCCCTCACAGATATTCATTTCTTTTGATATTCTATCATGTTTTCTGTTGTTCCAATGTTTATGTTGGCTGTTCTCATCTCAGCTTATAGAATCCATGTAAATATGAGCACTGTGAAGATCCTCCGTTCTCTAAATGAGGGTTATAAAATAGAAGTACGAGGCAAGACAGAGCTGAAGGTAGCGGTCATGTAAATCTCATAAATCCACATAATGATTGACTGTACAGTACATGGACTGTTTCATCTCTTCATTCTTGCAGGGTAAAGGTGTCGAAGAGACATATTGGCTTGTTGGGAAAACTAACTTTGCAAAACCTTTGCCAAAACCGCCAGAGATTAAACCAGGGTAAGGCTTTTTATCTACTATGACTACTTGCACTTGGTATTGGTATTGTATGACCAAAAGTTGGCTGATTTATTGAAAAAAAAATGTTGTGTGACCTTAAACTGGATAAATGTTAAGTGCTCTCTGCCACTGATAAATATCAGCATATGCAAATTGCAACTGTCCACATTTTACTTCAGGGAAGACAATCATGGCCTCAATCCTGAGGACATAGCGGCATACAAGAGAAAGAAAGCTGAGAGAAAGGCTTGACCTTCTCAGCCCAAATATGGGAGGTATAGCCCTGCATGCCAGCTGGTGTTGTCCTGTGGATGTGTTTTTAACAAGTGGCTATCAGTTTTCTGTGACCTAAATGCATCTTCTAAGCTTTCACACCTGAACTTTCCCCTCACCGATTTCTGAATCTTCATGATTGCTCAGGATCTGCTCATCTCATTAAGCTCTTGATCTTGTCACCTTCTGCTTCTCTTTAATCAGATTAGGTTTTTTCATTCATTGCATTTTGTTGTTATTGTTGTTCATTGTGGCTTTCCAGCATATTTTTCCAATTATTTGTGTTACTTATTTGAAGTAAATTGGTATTGACATGAGATCAGTGTCATACTTCCAGTACACAGTCAGAGTTAAGCTAGCTTAGAGAAACAGAAGCTTTTTGTTTGGCTAGCTGAAGCTAGCTACTTAGAATGAGGCTATTAGAGAACAACTTGTTCACAAGCTGAACTAAGTTAAACCAAAAATGTTTTAACAACAGATTAAGTGAAAACAAGATAGCTGCATCATGATATTTGTCACACATTGTCATGTAAAGCCCTGGTTAAGATGAACCCAAAAATCGATTTCAAAGCTTTTCTTTAAGAATCAGGTTTGAAGGTATTTTACATTGCTAAAATACAATCAGATTCTTCTAATGGTGATACTCTGACTGCTGTTGCAAGTGCTTCATCCAACCCATTCTGGAAAAAAGTCCTTAATGGCAAATGTGTTGAACAAATCAATGTTTTTACTTCATCTTTTTCTGTTAACCAGGGACAACTGGCAAGAAATGGTGACGAGTGAGATCAAGAATCTTTTCCGTAAAGCCAACAGGCAGGTGGACAAAAAGCTTTGAATGAGAGGAAGAAAAGGAGATCTATCAAAGAGGGGAAAACAGAGGAGAGGAAGGAGCATCACAAGGAGAACGAAAGGGCTGGGATGGGCAGGCAGAGTTACAGAGAAAGCCAACCAGTCTCTCTGTGTGGCTTAACGCAGACTTATTTAAGAGGATTGTTCATCGACTGGCTAATCTGCCAGCAGCAAGCGCAGCAGAACACAACGGTGCTAATGTAATGAAAGTTGTCGCATTACCTGCCTACCTACCTGCTGCCAGATTCGCAGGGAAGGTGCACTCGCTCCTTAAAGAAGGATGGAATCACTCCTCTCTACACACACCGGCCACTGCGTGGTCAAATACTTCAGGGCAACTAGAGGTTCACCCATCAAGAGACTGAATGCCCCAAACGCCTATTTCAAAATGAAATGATATTTTTTCTGTCAGTAATGTCTGTTTGTAGATGCTAGAGATGCAGACGCGAGAATGTTACGTAGCTGAGGCTGTATATTATTAATAGCCATCCTAAGCTGGAGGCAAAAGCTGCTATTGTATATACTGAAAGAGAAAAAGAAACATGTCACTTTTGTTTTCTCTGTCATAGAGCAGGAGATTACATTTGTGCCCACACAACTGTTCTGTAGGCTGGTAACCTATTGTCTTTTAGTTTATTATACCAACTGATGGAAAGAACTGAAAGAACCAAAGAAAATAAATATTTATCCATTTATTTTCTGTAACATTGAGAGGAAACTTAAGATTCCTCAGTGAGAAGGCTTCTCCATGTTCAGCATGGAAAATGAAAGCAAATAATATGTTATTGTAAAGCTTTATGTCAGCACTTTAATTCCTTAATAAAATTAATTCTGTGTTGAAATTTATTGTAGGATATGTCTTTGGCTTAATTTCAAAACTATTTTACAGGAATTCTCAGTTTTTGTCATTCCCATGTAAACAACAGAAAAATGTTGACAACTCAAACTCAAACGATCCCTAATAATTGTATGATGACATGCTGTCTTTATATTTAAGAAGAGCTATCTAGACTGGTGGTTTACTTCAGGGTCAGTTATCCTTTTGCTTCCGTTTTATTTAATGTTTTTATTAAAATGTCTTTGCAAAAGGACACATCTTTTGCAAACACTCAATGTGAGCTTTACAATTCTGACTAAAATCAAATGAAGTGAGCTTGTTGTTCCTGAATAATAGATGTTTTACATGGTTATCTTCAGTAACCTGCGTATGATCCTGGCATCTCTGTCCACATTATTACATAAAACATTAGTTTTATTATTTAGAAATTTTTACTTTTTGTTAAGGCTTCAACCCAGATGTACACAGTGTTAAAGATCACTATATACTGTTTAATTTTAAATATTTCTCAAGGGGCAGTGAATTAATTTAATTATATTCTCTCATTTTTAGTAATAAAAAAATAAAAATTAAACAAAAAAAAAGAAAGCATGTTCCTCTAGTTGTTTACAAATGATGAAGTTGAGGGAATGAAAGTGAAAACAAAGTAAAACTGAAAAATATCTATGTATGTATGTACGCCATAATGTTGAAAGTCATTTGACATCTTTACAGAATAACTGCTTAACACTGGAACAAATTTAAGCCATTTTTCTTAAAAGATTTGGACACATTAAATCCCATGACACTGGTTGCCATAGAGTTTCTGAGTTTGGTGTACAAAACAACAGAAGTCTGTCAGAAGCATATACACTGTGGAATTCATATAATGTTGTTTGTCTTGTATATCATTACTGTAATGGGGAATAAAATCTTTATTTAATATATACAATTTAAATAAATCATTCATTTGTATGAAATTTGTATGTCCCCCTTTACAAAAGCTCACAATAATTAGTTGTAATGTAGTAATGTCTGTATGTATATACAAAGTAATGTGAAATACAGAACAGGCTACATTCCAGATAATTCATCTTTAGATCTTTGTATATTAAAAATGTAAACAAGTCTTGTAATATCCTCCTTAATCCCAATAACACAAATCTCAAGTACCGCAGTGTGGCTGACAAAGAGTTAAAAGATTCTCTTTATCAAATATGTTTTTGTTATCATTGTTTGATTATCTCTGCTGACCTTTCTCATCACATTTCTAAAATCTACATTTTGTTAGGATGAGCACAGGCAGAGGACCCAAATGCAGGACTTCTTGAGACAATTTACTGAAAAGATTTATTTAGGGCACAGGAAAGCTTTCTTGCATAGGCTAAAGGAATGACTGAGACTATATTGACTGACAGGAGGAAATGGATGCCAAGTGAAATCAATCCCATCAGACAGACAGGAAAGACAAGACACCTGAAATGAGAGGGACATTAGATTTTCAAAACAAAAACAGGTTGCAGACCCAACTGAAACGTAACAAAAATGACGTGACACAACACATTTTACGATAGTGCATAGTACAAGTACAAGTTTTTGATTGTGTGTTTGTGTGTGTGTGTGTGTGTTTGTGGGGGGAAGCTGCATATGAGCAGCAAATAACACAGTCCAAAATCACTGGGTGGTGCTATAACTCTGAGGGTTTCCATTTGTCACAAAGACAACGTAACATTTCTACTTTTAAAATCAGATGAGTCTAGTCTGTAGGTTTTGCAGTATTTTATGACAGTAATCTGTGATTATTTTTTTTTTTTGTTCATACACTAAAACATTTAAAGATAATAACTGGACTGTATCAGGACCCCTTTTAAAACTACTGTGCTGCTTACATTTCCAAATCTCCAGGAGAACCCTTCACTCCCGTTTTTGAGGTTCAGTACAGGCATTGTCTCTGTCTGGGGATTCCCAACCAAGATCCCACGCCGATTATTCATGGCAGGAGTGGTCAGAGAAATGTGCAGCATGGCTGTGTATGGCGTATTAGCTAAATAAGGAGTGAGCGTGTTAAATCTCTGCATTCCAGACCTGGGAGGACTGTTTGACCCCCAGCCGGATGAAAAGATTGTTATCTTTGAATGCTGACTTGTGAACACAAGCATGGTTTTGTTTAATGCAGCAAAAAGACTGCATGAACTATGCTGAGATGGTGTTTGGTGGGGCTTTTAGAAATAGAATAAGCACAATATTATCTTTTAATACTTTTATTGGAAAAAAGAACACTTAATAACATCACACAATTCCAACAGCATCTTTGTGGAAAATACCTACAGCAATAAGATGACACAACATGGTTGGAAAGTGAGCACCAGATACTTGCTACCTCTCCACTGCAGGCTCAGCGCAAGCAGAGGAACAGCTCAGTGCAAATAAAGGAATAACAGCTGTAGGATGAGCTCGTGCAAAGATCTTTTTTTTTCTTTAAACATTAAAGATAATGCAAGAAAACACACATGGATTGCGATCGGACCAACAGTGGCAGAAACAGGGTGTAAAAGTAGATCATACTTAATATAAGTATGTTTTCTGTTTGCGCCAACTGCTTTTCATTGTAGAAATCTAAAGAAAAAAATGTACATGTGACGTTTTCTGGAGTGTTAAGCCTGAAACACATATAATAAATTGTTTCCTTTCAATAGTTTAGTGTCTAAGAACAGTTTTCTCAGATATACAGACCACAGATTGTCTATTGGAATGTGCTATTGAGGTAACAGTTATACCTAAACACACTCACACTGTTTCCTGCCATGGTTTCACAAATAAGAAAGCTACCAAACATGATTCATAACATCATTATTATAGCTCATCACGCAGCTTATCGCCTTTGGGTCTAACTACTCGGCCGATATATAGGATGGAGTTGGTCTTGTTGTCTTTCACCAAGAAAATGAAGGGGTGATCTGCATAGAAGAGCTTGGGGTTTCTCAGCTTTTCTGTGCCGAAGATGCTGGTGTCGTACGGGTTTCCCTCCACATCCAGCTCCAGGGCTGAAGCGTGGAAGACGTTGGAGAGATAGAGATCTTTCTTTCCGGAGATGTTGGATAGGTCAGCTTTGGATTTGTCCACGGCTTCAGTCAGGCCGAGCTCAGCCAGATATTTCTGGGGAAAAGCAGAAAGATGGAAGGCCTCAACACAATGTGCGATTTTTAAAGGTCACTGCTGTAACTTTATGCTTTGATTGAACCATTTACCTGTAAGTTGTGGCTGACTTCTACAGAGATTTTAGGCAGGGAAATGGCAACAGCCCGGTTCTCCATCTTGCTGATCCAAGTGTCCACCTGCTTCCTTGTGAGTAGCTTTTCCAGGCGCTCCAGGGGCTCCAGGTGGTAGGGCATGATGAGGATCATGGAGGCCTGCTTCTGGCCCAAAGGCATGTTCAGCACAAAGAGGCGGTTCTCTGTGTCTTCATAGAAGTCATAAAGACCTGCGAGACACATCAGACATCTTATCACACTTATCGCATTCTTGTTGGCAGAATCTTGGACATTTGGAAGACAAAACAAGATGAGATTTTGAGATAAAGAAGATAATCACCTGTGCGATGCATCATGGGAACTCCAACGGTGAATGAGCGGGTTACAAGGAACCCACGGTTGTCCACCATCTTATCATGGAATCTCTCATCCCAGTGAGCTGCAAGGAAAAAATAAAATCCAGTCAGGAGATCTGTTCAGGCTTTTACATGACCAAGTCATTAGCTTTGATGCTACTTATACTCACGCTTAAAGAACATGGCATTGACAATTGTGGCTCCATCTGGGTTTTGCACATCCTTGGTGATCTCGGGCAATTTGCCGTCAGTTGACTTGGCCGCCCACTCGTTGATCGAGTTCACCGCGCTCCTCTTGTCCCTCAAGTTAATTTTGGAATGGTCGTAGTTGTAATGCTTCTTGCTATTCTTCACAAAGTCATCAGCGAAGGAGACGGAGCTGGGACCGTAAAGACGGTTGTTGATCTTCCAGGTAGTGTTGCGAGTCTTGGCATCACTCACCTGTGAGGAAGACATGAGAAATGCAGAGACAGTGACACATCTCCAACATACACAAAGTTAAGAAGCTGTACATAAAAACTGTGGCTGGATAAACTAGTTACCTCAGAGATGAGTTCAGACAGGCCTGCATGCAGATGCTCATCCTTGAGTTTGTCAGCACTGAGGACAGTCTTCACCTGCGAGGCAGTGGAGGACTTGCCACCAAGAGCCACCATCCCCAGAGAAGAAGCCACCACAACGGGAGAGACAAGAATGTTCTCTGTGTCTTTGTCCTTTGCCATGGTGTGGTAGAGGCTGAATCAAAACAGCAGAATATTAAACTAAATAAATCACTGAAATGAGATCTGCAAGTTTTACAAGTAGGGCACCATAATAATATTACACACAACAAACCTGAAGGCCAAGTTGGCGCTGTTTTCAGCTAGTGTGTTAGCATGGCTGCTTAGTTTCTTGTCCTCTGCAGAGGCTACAAAGGTCAGCAGACAAAGAGCAACAACTTTTGTCATCCACATCCTGTCTGTCTCCAAATACAGCTGCAGCAGCCTGTGGACCAACAGGAAAAGAAACAATGTGAGTGAACCAGTGGAACTGTTGCATTTTTTTAATATATAAAATCTTAATGTTAAAGAGACAATGTCAGGGCAAAGACTATATACGGGGTGTTAGGCGGTGGAGGCAGGGCATAAATGTCCATAAAGCAGCACTGGAAAGCGTTCAGTTCGAGGCTGTTCAGTGCCACGTCAGCAGCAACATGAGTGAAGCTGTGAGCTGAGTAGAAGCTGAAATATGACACCTCTCACCTCTCTAGATGAACTCAACCATTTTAAATGTCTATTTAATCTCAATCAGAAATCAGTTTTACACTTTCAGATGCTGTGTGTACAGTGCAGCACCTGAAACTTTTACAAGTTCTCTGTTGACCAAATGCCTGCACGCTGTGTCTACTTCATCCTGTGACACAGTTTAAACAATAAGCTGAATGCATAGCCTCAGGCTCTAAATGACCAGCTGCAACCGCATCCTGTTTCTCTTGCAGAGATATGCTTCCTTCATCTCTGTATTTGAATATTATGATACAATATAAACCACTTTCATGTTTAGATACCTTGAGATGTTTTCATGTCTGCGTTTTTCATTCTGAAAGACAAGAGGTTTATGTAGTAATCTCCACAGAGCAAGCAGAAAGAATAATTTCAGGCTCTGACAGAGACAGACTCTACATGCATTTTTCTATCTGACGTTTTTATCGTTAGCTTCGTTGTCCATCCTGATGACATTGTTATGATAATGAACCATGAATTTCGAAACCTTAGTTACAAGAGATTAAACAGAAAGCTATATCAGCTGCAACTGTTGTGCTATCAGACTGAACTGATAAGAGTTGACAACACACAAAGAGCTTTGCATTTCAGTAAGCTGAGGAGAAAGAACAGCAGAATTCTAACAAAAAAGCTGGAGAAACGCTGACCTGTTACTTTAAACTGTGAAAACAAAGCAGCACATTCACAGTATGCATTCCTGAAAACAAAGAGTCTTGCTCTAATCCTCACCTGGCACAGATTCGCAGGGTGTCTCTTCTAAGTTGTGTCTGGTGGGTCGCGTAACTGCAACCGGCTCTCCAGCTCTATATATCCTTACAGAGAAATTTCTAGAAGATGGGAATGGGATATTCAAATGAGGGTGTCTGAGTTTGCTCAGGAAGTTGAGATCTGGGACGTCCCCCTGGAAATCACAGGGTGCACTGTGAACTGGTCTGGAATCAACTTTAAAACATTCCCACACGTTTTTGTACAGACAGAAAGTCAGAGAAAATCTGATTCTTGGTCAGATTGAGGTGCTGAGTTCTAGAAACTTTCCTCTTTTGGTCCCAGTGATTTGTGCTGATTCAATCTTCCAGCTTGGTTTCATCATTTGTAAAAGATGAAAAAAAAACTAAAATAAAATATTTTAATGGTAAAATGAAGTAAATGGTATACATGCATGTGGCATGTCATTGCTTTATTTGCAGGCTCTCTTCTGCACCACCCTTCCACATTTACATCACACAGGATGTTTCTGAATGGGTTCATTGTTCTCCAAATGCTCCCAGAACAATGTTAAAATGTTGTCGTCAAACTTATTACTGATGCTTAATGTCAGAAGGAAAGCTGTAAAGTTTTCCTGCTTTCATTCAGTAACATTCATGTCTCAGGAAAGCTGCAGGATTCCAGCCCTGCCCCCACCCCCACAGTGCCACGTCTGTCCAACTCAGCTTCTTATTGCAGGGTAGCTAAAGGATGGGGGTTTACTGGAGGTCTACTGTTGTAAAAACTGACGTGTCCCAACACAGAACCCTCCCTTCTAGAAAAATCTAACAGTTTGAATGCTTCTTAAATCTGTTTAATTTAATAAATTAACTTTTTAAGTTCTTATTGCTGTTTATTGCTTGTTTTTGTTCTCTTTCATCTTCATAATGATGTTAAGACAAACACATTTACATTTAGGCCACAAAATTATTACCTGCAGTATAAAAAGGACATCTTAGACTTGTGATACTAAATTTTGATAACATTGCACTTTGAAAACTATCAAATGTTGATGCTCAAAGACGTTCCTTAACACTGGAATTCCATCAGTCTCCTTATCGTCTGAATCCTCTTTTAAAGCCCTCTGCAAACTGCCCTGACAAGCCAGCTGATGGGCTTTTCATTTTTCTATTTGTAGTGACATGTCTGGAGAGGTTTCTAGAAGATTCTTGGGAGGTCAAAAGAAGACTAACTTCATTAAACAATCAGGGTTGATCAAAGTTCATGTAGCACACATCAGAAAAATGATCCAACTGAACAATTAATTCATTAACCCCCACCTTGAAACACACACACACCACCAAAACCCTCATGCTTCTGCTTACAGGCAATGTTTCCTTGAGAAGGCTACAGTTTACATTTGTCATTTTCAAAGAATAAAGTCTGGTTAAATGTTTAAGGGGGTTAAAACTCTAATAAAACGTTTAGTTATGTCACTACCTTTTGAGGTACATGTGCTTAGACCTACATATAGGTAAGAACAGAAAAACTAATGAGGAGAAATGTTAAAGAACAAATCTGAAATTTCGCACACAGTGTGAGATGTAAATAGAATCCAGACGGATCTGCACATCACTCTGATACAAATATCTTCTCCATATATTACAAAAACTAGTCGGGAAGGAGGGGAGGGGGGTTACAAAAGGATATTCTGACTATTACAACTAGCAGTCTTAGCAGTGAGACAAACCAAATCAGGATTCAGCATTGGTGGGTGTTTAACTTACATATGTCATATTTCCTGGTTTTGTTACATCCTCATTAAATATAAACAGCCTAAACAAAGAAATATTATGGACATTTGGTGACTCTTTGCCTCTCAAATGCCTCATTATGATAAAAAAAAATAATATGGTGTCACTTTTACTTGAGTATCTGAAATTTATCAAAGTAAAGGATGGTTTACATTTAAAATTTGTTACAGTTTTATTGTCTATTGGATGCACAGTGGAATAGTGGTTATCATTTTGGCCTCATACAAATAGTTAGAGCCTTGGGTGGGGAGGTCTGAATGTCAGCCTTTCTGAGTGGAGTCTGCCTGTTCTCTCAGGGTACTTCAGCTTCATCTCACTGTTCAAAGAAATGTATGTTAGCCAAACTGGCCTTTCTAATTTGTGTGTGAGTGTGAATGGTTGTTGGTCTCTCTCAGGTGGCCATGTCTGACCCTGCGACCCCGTTCAGGGAATAAATGGTAGATAACAGATGGATGGAGATTCCAGCTTCCTGCGTCCCTGAACTGGACTAAGCAGTAAAGAAAATGAATGAATAGTTCTCTGTTTTTAGGTTGGCATCTGTCAGACAGGTCATATTTTATCAACAGGTTTTATTATTTTATTATTTTTTGTGACTGGAATACTAGTTTATAAGATTTAGAAATGATTGAATTTATATTTTGTTTAAATGTAACATCTCAATCACATATAAGCTTCAGAAAAAGGTTGTGTGACCAGTGAAGAACATGTCTCATATGTTGTTTCATGAAAACAGAGATTAAATACTTGGTTTCCTATCATAAGAGTGGGTGCTTGTTGAAGAGATCATTTCACCCAGGTCATTTTTAGCTTTTCCACTCACAGTTCCTCCTTTATGCCACGTAAATATGTTCTGCCTGTGTGTACCTCAGGAAGCTTCCAGACGTTCTCTGATCTATCACCAAACACTTTAAATACGGTCAAAGTTTTCTCTTAGAAGCAGAGATATATAAAGAGCTGATAAATGATGCACCATTTCACCAGCTGATAAGTTAAAGACCTTATAAAGTTTACATTTGAACAGAGTAAAAGAAGTCAGGCACGTGTCAGGCACGTTTTCTCCAGGAGGGTGGAGCAACTTTTACATAACTCCGGGAAAGACAAAACGCTATTTGAGGGCAGGAGCCGTGCAATCATTGCTGTAACACGAGTACTAGTTTAGGGAGATGTTTTTCTATATAAACCTTCATTTCTGAACACTTTTACAAAAAAAAAAAAAAAAAAAAAAAAGAATTATTTGCAGTTTTGATAAATAAACTGGCTCATTTTTGTGTTTTATAAAAGGTTCCAGTTTCTTGGAGATATATTATTGTTAAAGTTAATGCACAGAAGGACAGACGTGTGTGGGGGTTGTGAACAAACGCATCACTGCCCTGCCACAATAAACTGCAGCTGCTGAGAGGTTTTCTGAACGTCTTCCTTCCTGCTTATCTTCTTCTGACGTGTCAGTGTTTGTCTTCCTCCATCTGGGATTTATAATTGTTTACCAGTTACAGTACAAACACAGTCCAAGTAAATCGGACCATCTAAAACCTGATCAGATAAAAAAAAAGTTTTCTTTCTGACTCTTGGTTAAAAGTTTAAGTGTAAGTAAGTTATCCTCTCACTATGTGCCGACTCTTCACTGAGGAAGACATTAAACACAAAGAGCCAGCGAAGGAAGCAGAGCGCAGCTGCCAAGACCATGACGCAAGACCAGAGAGATGTTTCAGCCCTGCTGTGTGATGTAACTTTTGAAGTTTTGCATGTGGAACAGCAAGCTGCTTGATCATTTACAATATCAATTTTGTCAGGGCCTGTTGCCTATATCTTAAGAATAACTGCATAAATGGCTGTAAATCCCTTTCAGTGAGCATCTAAATAGATCTAATTCTAACATTATTGGAAGTAAGCCAACACTTATGTTACAAACTAACAAAGATGTTACTTCAACAATAAATAGATTGTCTTTCTTTAGTCATTTTAAATTAACATTAACACTTATAAAAGTATTTTACTCTTCAGTCTTCATACTGTTGCTTCACTAGCTTTGGGCTTCTTTGGGATGCTATGTGTGTCAAGTATCAAAAAAGCAATTTGGAAAGCTCATTGAATTAATTTTTCCATCATCTGATTTGTATTAAAAACTACTTAACAATGCAAACACTGGTTAAAGTAAAAACACTGAGCTGTAACTAAACTGAGATGATGATTAAGGGAAAGCCTATTATAAATTTTAGAGTTTCATGTTAGAAAACATATATTCTTACACAACTGCAAGTTCAGTTTCCCTAATAGACATCTTGTTCTTACTTAAGATTGTCATGATTTATTCTATTAACCTTTAGGCAAAAACAAAACTCTAGCATTTACACTGTTGATTGTACATACGGTACTACATTGTTATTAGCATTTTGTTTAATAATACTATGTAGTGTGTAGCAGTAATTGTGATAATAATTCAGATGTAAGTCGCTTTGGGGAAAAGCGTCTGCTAAATGACTTTAATAATAATAAAAGTAATAATAATAGTTTAATTTCTGTGGATTTATGTGATTACTGGGGTGAGATTATATAAATATATGCTTCCACCAAGTCTTTCAACTTGTGTTTTTCTGTTCTTTGGTTATATGTTTGATTTTCTTTCTATCTATCTATCTATCTATCTATCTATCTATCTATCTATCTATCTATCTATCTATCTATCTATCTATCT
>JBAMHX010000010.1:24477720-24494014 GCA_037177515.1 Pseudomugil tenellus
TTGTTGTGTAAAATATCGCATTAGGCACTTATAGTCCAATTTAAATAATTTATTTACAATATAAAAGTAAAAATCTTTTTCTCAGTCAAGTTGAAAAACAACAGAAACAAATAATACTATTGATAACAAACTGCATTCACAATCATTATCGACACAGAGTGACGTGACAGTGATGTAACACTCAGTTGCTCTTGAAGTCCAGACATCAGTTGTTAAGACATTAAATCTACATTGCTCAACCCCCCCAAAACTTTTTCTTTAACATCTTCATAAAAGGAAGGCAACACTTTAATCGTAAGATGTGACCTGCTGGGCATTCATGTATCCGGGCTCAAATACGCTAATAAACGGTTTAAATCCAGCGGTTTCCACCACTAATGCTGCAGGTCTGCTGCTATGAATAGCCCTACAGCGTTAGTTATAGCTTTACGCAAGCAGAGTTCGTAGTGTTTCCCGTAGCAAAGTAAAAAAAAAACACACACATAGCATATCATAGCATTGTGGTGTTCTTTACGACATCGTAAACATTGTCAATATTTCTAACCGAAAGCGCAAAATATTTCCATATTGATGATTTAAGAGAAGCAGGAGCAGCTTCAAGTCCAGGGTCCCGCGTTTCCTTTATCACTTGTCATAGCGTCACAAACTGCAGGTTAGCTAACGTCGTAATGTGCGGTTACCTCTTAGCTCGAGATCGAGACGTAGTTTCGATCAATTTCAATAGAAAATCGAAATCGTGACACCCCTAGTAAACTAAGAAGAAGATGCACTTGTTTCTAAGTTTTAATCTTTTTAAGAGTTGAAATTGTTGGCCTGCTCACATGTAGTTATTTCCTTGAATTTTAAGGTAGTCATTAATATATAGAGTCTTTGATGTTTCTGTTTTGTTTGGCAGTTTTTGTATGCAGGAAGTACAATAGGTCTTATTTATTTATGTATTTAAACCCATTACACAATGCACATCAAGAGCTTTTTATAATCCTGCTGGGGAGAGAACGCTCCCATTACCTCGTGTTAGGCCCACCCTCCTCAGAGCAGTTTTATTAATAACAGGAAACATGGCCACTGCCACAGATGCTAATTAGCAGCTGTGCAGAACCTGAACCATCCTGGTTATAGCACAAAGAGTGTATACACAAGCAGAATTTCTCTGAAATGTCAGATACAACTAGGTCACTTGTTCCCTTTGGATTACAGACCAAAAACTCAAACCAAAGAGCATCAGTCAATGCTAACAGGAAACCTGATTTTTTTTCTTTAATTCATTATACCGTTAAGGGTAATTCATTTGTCCACCAATGACTTGCTGACATATTGAAGTGAGTTTGTTTTTCTACTTCACAACAGGCTCCATCATGTCCTTGGAAAGTGATGTGGATTAGGTTTAACTGTCATTTCTATGGAATAATATTGTTCTCATAACTGATTACAGAGTTTCTTTTAATCTGTTGGAGCGTGGCTAGAAAACTGATTTTATCTTCGATTATTCACAACACGGCTTCGTACTTATATTATTACATTAGGCAGGTGTGGGCTCCATGATTTGTTTTTTTCTTTACATGTTCACAGAGTTGTGCAGAGACAGCAGGTTACGCTGAATACCTCCCTGATGCAGATCATGGCCAGGCTAAAATTTCCTGATAAGTGTTAAATAATACAAAAACACCAGACCGTCTTTATGAAAGAGCAGCATTAGAGAAGGTAGTGCAGAGAACAAGAAGTCCTTGAGAAAATAAATGCCCTCATAGTTAACATAGTTAATACTGTTCGGTCTAGTTTTTTTTTTCACTGCTTGGTTGTTAGAATCATGCAAAGCTCAAGTCGCTGGTTTTTTTTCTCTGCAAGCTGAAGTTTACTGAAATGTCGCTCTAGTGTTGCCTCATGTTTGGACAGGCTTTTATGAGCCTGACACAAAAGAGAGCTCGTTTGGCCTAGACATGTACTGACTGTATGATATATTCATGCTTGCTCTAATTTAATGTGAACATCCTTTTTCAGAAGCCCTTTTCAGTGTAGATTTTCCTTTCCTTGATCCAAATGATGACAGCTCCCTATACTGTCACTTGTTTTGATTTATGATTGATTTTACTCTGGGGTTTGTCTCGGACTGCCACACATCCAACAGCAGTGACTATTTATGCCATGAATTGTCAAGTTGTCACTCTTAGCAGTTTGTAACTTGGGTGTTTGCTTCCAGGATCCTTTGAAGCCAGTGGGATGACAGCTCTGGCTCTGGCAGCAGGACAGACTGAAGGAGCATGGTGAAACACCAACCTCTCCAGGTCTATGAGCGGCAGCTGTGTTTGTCATGTATCACTGGGATCTACGGTTGCCGATGGAAACGCTATCAGCGTTCACATGATGACACGACAAAGGTGAGACGAAGTTGAAGCACCCTTTGTGAGGAAAAACCTCTTTTTTTGCAGTTTGGTATCAGGCTACATGTAAATATAATGGAAGAAAGACTTTGAGCGCAGCAGATAAAACTGAAACCATCTCTGTTTTCCACTGATTATCTTGCGAGATAATTAGAAACGGGGAACACCCGTATTTCTGTACATGGCTGCACATTGAATTGACAATGAATAGACTTGACCATCTGGTTAAGTAAAGAGTCCAAATTATTTAGCCAAGAACAATTTGCACAATAAGCTCACTGTTGGGAAAACTCATTTTTCTTTCATGTTTCTTTTCATGTTTATAATAAGTTTGATTTTTTTTTTTTTTTTTTGTCATTTCAAATTTGATATCCGGCAACAAACATATTTTCTGCACAAATTGTGTTCAGCATTAATAGCAGCACTTCTGATATTATACCTGTATTTTGGGATTGCGATATGCCACATTGTGTGATCCTGGATACTTAAATTCAAACGATTCCCTCTGCTAAGTGTCCTATTCAGTCACTTTGAACTTTATATTGCTCCATTGTTTCTACTAATTAGCCATCTTTCACATTCTCCACTTTCATAATTTTTCATATTTTTGCTGATTTAACTTATCCCGTTTTTGCATTTTAAGTATAGTTAGTTCAAAGCTGTTCGCAAAACACATTGCAGGTGTTCATACAGGAAAACATTAATCGTATTCTGGAAACAAGTTGTTATTAAAAGATGTAGTTAAATTGAACTACAATTTCATAAGACCGTAATACAGGATACTTTGTAACTTTACTATTTCAGGATTACAAATCCCATTTTCGGAAAAGTTTGGAAATGAATTAAAATGTAATATAGTTTAAACTTCACTGGACCGTCAGTTAATAAAACAAAAAAGGATTATACTAGTAAATATGAAGAGATATAACATCTTATTCCAACACTATAGAACATGAAACAAATATTAAACAAAATATTAGATCAATGTTGAGTTATTTGGCTATTTAGTTTCTCTTTTATACAGTTATCCAGCATTAAACACACTACTGGGTAAGAATTACACCCTGATCCAGATGATCCTGTTGTCCTGCCCTTTTCTCTGTTATTTAGGAAGGACACAATGTTGTGTTGCTGCAACAAACTCAGACATACCCACTCACTTGCTGTCAACTCTGAGATGGATGATTTCATTATAAAAATATACCATACGGTGAAATGGAAAAAACTGAGGACACAGAAAATTGTTGTTGCAATGGATGGATAGCTTCATTTATCCCCTTTATTCAGTTCCCACATATTAGCAGTGGAAAGTGATGGCCTGCATTAAGGTGTTTTGACAGACAAAAAAACAAAACAAAGAAAGATAAAGGTGTATTTCTTTCCCTTTTCTTTTCAAAAACTATGTAATAAAGATTTATTTAGTTTCCTCCTGTTTGCAGGAAACTGGACACCGTGTAAGTCTGTTTCCTGTTGCAAGTGGTTTTCTTTCAGGCCAACTGATACAATAGTGCTTAGTCAGCGTGTTCACTGTGCTCATCCTCTGCTTTGACCGTGTGATGTTGGACAGTTATGCACGCGCATGCTGCAGTCCATTTCCTTTCAGCTGATTTAAATAAGCAGTCTCTCCATTGTCTTTATTTTTATTTATTTAGACACACAACTGGATGAGAATTACACCCTGGTCAAGATGATCCTGTTGCCCTTCCCATTTCTCTGTTATTTAGGAAGGACACCCAGGTTTTGTTGTTGCAACAGACTCAGACATACCCACATGCCCTCAAACTCTGGGATTGGATTATTTATTTATACCCTCATACCATACTGTGGAACAGCAGAACACACAGGCTACAGTTGTGCTGTTTTGAACACAAATTGGCTGTGAAAAGTAAATGGACAACATTAAACTCGCATGACATGTGTTAACAGACACAAATGACACAGGACGATTTTTTTTTTCTAATAAATAGCCATTTCCATCCCATTTCTTTAAAAAAAATCATAGCCTAATAACCCTTTTAGTTTCCTCCTGTTTGCAGGAATCTGGACACAGTGTAACTCTGTTTCCTTTTTGCAAGTGGTTTTATTTCAGGCCAACTGATATATGAATAGTGCTTAGCCAGCATTCTTTGCTCACCGTGCTCATCCTCTGCTGCGTGGTGTTGGAGAGCACTCCTCTACAGAGAGAACATGCATGCTGCAAACTGCAGTTCAGTTCCTTTCATCCATTTTATAAGACATTTTGTCTTTGTTTTTTATTTTGTCTTGCTTACATAAAATGGATTTAGTCAGTGTCTTCCTTTTATAATAATTTTCTAAACAAAAACTTGAGCCTTTTTCTAACGTGAAAATTTATAACCGCACACTTCAAGCGAAATGCTGTTTATACACGTTGACTAAAGTAGTGACCTGTCTTTGAAAAAATGCGCTTCAGCAAAAGCTGAGGTGATGTCACATAAGACAAACTGTGACTAATCACTGACATGTATCATGTACTGGTAACTAGATCCGAGAGAATCAAAGAAGCGTGAGAACTAAGAATCTCAAGTTGTTAAAAAAAAAAGGTTTTGGGCTCATTTATAATCCCCAAGTGGATCATGATTTATTTTCTTCACCTCTTCTCATTTTATTAGTTTACTGTAGTGAGTCATTCAACCGGCTGGCTGTCTTATTGAAGCTTGTTCTGTCTGTGTTCAAGGTGCTTTGTAGAAGACAGCTCACGTCATGCAGTGCAAACTGATCTGGCCTCTCAGTAATAATTGAGAGTATTTCCATTTAGCCTGTCTTTTGTTGTTGACTCACACAAAGGGATCAAAAATAGATGCAAAGATGTTCTGCCTGCATTGGACACTGATCTTGTTGTCTTCATTCAGCCCAGCTTGTGATATATTTGACAAGAATTGAATCAGCTCTTTACTCAGTAGTTGTAGTAATGATGTTACAGTAGACAACTGCATTGACTTGTTTTATTATTTTTTCATAGAAACAGTTTAATATCAATATATTTGGAGATCAAAGGAGAAGAATTCAGGTCTGGTAATTGTAGAGATGCTAATTTCTTTGTTTTAAGCCTAAGCTTTAGAAATTTCTGTCAATGTTTTCAATTTACTCTCGAGATTTAATATTTCCCCTAAATTGTAACGGGTAGAAGAAATATTTTCCAAATACAGTTTTGTTTTGTCTCAGTTTGAAAGTGTACATTTTAAAGTTTAAAGAAACTGTTAAAGTGACATTAAACAGTGGTACATTTCATGACCATTCTTTTCTTTTTCAGCCATTCTGTTGTAGATATGCAGATTTTCTTTGGATCATTGTCCTTTTGCATGAACCAAGTTTATGTTTTGGACAGACTCTCACTTTTTGCTCAAAATAATTTAGCATGCAAAAGAGGAAACGGTCAGCTCAATGACTATAAAAGCATCCAAATTTTCAGACTGGAAAAAGAATCCAAATCATAATCCTTCTACTGCTAGTTGTGATAGGTGCTATGAGGCTGTATTTGGTTCTTTCCAAATGTACTTGTTGGAATTATGACCAAAAATCTAAACTTTTTTTCTTGGCTGTCAAAGGATATCATTCAAGAAGTGTCTTTGTTTGGTCTGATGAAATTTTACCAAACCTAAGATACTCTTCTATTTTCTTTCATAGGGATGAGGCTTTTTACAAAACCATTCCCAAAAAACATGCATTTGAATTGTTTTTATAATTTTACTGTCATTCACTTCAAGATTTAAGGTCCATAGAGCTGTAGATTTGAGAGCTTGAGTTTTTTGTTTTTTTTTTGCCATTGCATGGTTGCACAGTGAAGCAGATTCGCTGGGATGACCAGTCCTGTGTAGAGATAAGAAACTGTCATAAATGTTTTCCACTTCTGAATAATCTTTCTGGCTTTAGAAAAATGGATCCCAAGTTAATGAGGAGTTATACTGTACATTATTTAACTTAAACATCAATACGTTTCAAAACCACATTGCAGTTTATTTTCAAGAATGAAATATTTGGAATTTTACTGCAGATGCTGTTTAGTTTCATGTTATTTGTACAAACAGCTGTGCAGAAGGATGCTTGCAGGAAAAAATGTATAGAAAAGACAACAATTGTGACGAGGGAAAGGAGACTGTGTCCACATATTATGCGTTTTAATTGACACAGTAAATAACACATCCATTGTTTTCTAGCTTGTGTTTTTCCCCACAGTTAGCAATTCAAGCATGAATTAAATGCCTAAAAATACACTATGTGAATGATATCTAATGATTCAGTGACAGGAAGTTTTCATACCTGTTGACTGTCTGGAATGTCCTGCGGGTGCAATCACATCTTGAATTCATACAGAGAATTTTGCTGTTTATATTGTAAGAACCATAAACAACCAGCACAGACACGGAACAGGAAAGTGATCCTTTCACAGCAGAGCAGTGATCAGATTAAAAGGTTTAAATCAGATCATCTGACAGAAGCAATGTGAGGTCAGCCGGCTATGTTGGATGGAAGAACTGTACTGGGATATGTATAACTACTCAACTACCACTCATTTATTTGTGTACTGCTCCCAGGGAGCCAGTCATTATTGTTAATTGGTGCTGAGGAATAGTTTCTGAAGGTCTTACAAAGGATTTATTTGCATCTTGGCTTGTAATTAAAACCATTTTCAGTCTATCTCTCGTACCGACTCTCTTTTAGGGGAGGTGGGGGGATGTCTTACAAAAGGACATCTACTTTAAAGAATGAACCAGTGTTGTCTCTAAACATGATACAATACACAGAATACTCCTCTAAGACCCATTAAAACAGGAAGTAGAAAATAAAATTGTAGATAAAAAGTATTTGAAAATGATGTTTTTATGGTTAAAAAGTCTAGCAAAAATCTGACAGAAGTGCATCAAACGTTTTAGTTGAGCTTTTGTACTGTTCACTGAAACCTCACCAGAAGTGGTTTCCATGATACAGCGGCGTACATAAAGCCACTGCTATAGATTGATAATAGCAATAAAAGCCATCATATGTCAAATGATACACTATATACAGTCAAAATCAACATGTTTTATGTGAAGGATGGCTCAAGACTTTTGCAGAGTACTGTAAGTGCTGTTCTCTAAATAGTAAACATCTACATGCATCCAACCTGCACATCAACCTCAGGCAGCACATGATAAATGAAACTCGGGAAGTGCTCTGAAATGCCCCTTGCTATGTTGGTGTAACATCAACACATTCTCATCATTGGCATACTTATCAGCATAACTCATAACTCACCCAATGTTTTGTTGTACTGTAGGACAAAACCGCCTTTCTTTGCATATCAAGAATGTTCAACTTCATGTTGGATTAAAGCTTCACTTACAAATTATCATCTTAAATGTCACTTACACTTTGTTTAGACAATGAAATGTGCTGTGTTTTCCTCTGTATCTGTTCATGCAGTCACTGAGTGCGTTGCAGAGTACCTGCTGGGTGTGAACTTTAACCACGGTCTGCGATATATTTTATTCTAATGTTGTTAGCTGGTTGTTGCCCTCCCTGGGGAAAGTAGAGCAAATAAATATTAGAAAACCTCAGTGATTACAGAGCCATTATTATAATTAACAACATGATTCAATTGCCCTGTGTTCCATACCTGGGATTTGCCCCAAAGGGCCATCTTCAGTGTCACTATATTTATTTGAAAATGTTCATTAAAAAGCAAGCTTAGCATACTGTACACCTGTGTACTATTCTGTTACCAATTGATCATATTTATCATAGAAATGTCTACTAAACTGGTCCCTATCAAAATATGAAGCTCACGTTTGTTTCCATGTTCTTTATGATTAAACTTCACTTTTTGCAGAAAGCAATTAAGCTAGAAAGCTCCCCATTGCCAAACTTTCATTCAAACATAGAGAAAAGAGTTTTTGGGTCGGCATTGTAAATGTATTTATAAACCTTTTACTTTATGTGAACATCCCTGCAGGCATTTGGGAGGAATGCAATAAGCATCTTCAGTAATGCATTATTGGTTGCTCTGAATATAATCTGGTGCGTTGGGATTGCTGAGACAGTGAAGACAAAAACAAAAGTACAGGCAGAAAGTTGATGGTGGAAAGTAAACTCATATAGATGTTTATTAGATTGCAGCCCTATTTTTCCAGTGTTTATGTGGTTGATGGTGTGTTCGACTTTTTAACGTAGCGTGTCCATCATTACACGCCGTGAAACATAGTCAAAGTCATTTGTTCGCTCAATTTTGTCGTTTCTTGGTGTGAAAACTATAATGATAAAGCATGCATAGACAGACTGTCTTTTTTTGGAATTAGACAAGTTTTAGCTTGACAAGGATTAAATCTGATAAAATTACATTTAACAGAGTGGATAAACTCTACTCATCTTACTTCAGGGATCAAATCACTTGTTGAAAAGTTTTAAGTGTAACCAGAACAAAACGTTTTTTATTCTCAGTTTTCTTGTGATAAAGCTATTTTGCTGCACCATCAGTCTATTTCTTTCCCATGTGTTTTTGTCCCCAAATAAAATGGCAGCTATGCAGAAAGCTAATGTGATGATGTCATCAGTTGAGGTCAAGTCTTATCAGGCTGCACAAGTTTTGCTGCTGAGCAAAGCCAAAAACGGGAAGAGAAACGATCACACCCTATCAGACCTGACTAAAGGCTTTGTCAGACTTGCAAAACATGTCTGAAATTTGTTGAACTAAAATCACATCCAACAAATAATTTATTTAAGACTTAGACTCTAAAGACTCTAAAGGTTTAACACCAATCAACAATAGTAAATTGTTGTATGGAATGAATAGTGATGTGCTCTGTAAGATCTGTTGACTACATTGTCTCAACTCTTTCAGGTTTCAGATTTTTTTTGACATTTTATTCTGTTAGACATGTCCTTGTAGAGGTATTTCAGGTTAATAAAATAATAATAATAATAAATTGGCCAAAATTATTTGAATGATCCTTCTATCAAATATTTGAGTTCACCTGCTTTATTGCCGTAAAGCTTTTTAAATTTAAAAAACCTGACAAAAACGTACACAACTTGATCATGCGAGTAGATAGGAGCAGATCAGGCATATTGTCTTCTCTGGCTGTTACTTCACCTGGTTGAGGTGATAATGATCTGATCCTTGGCCCTCAGCTGTGGTGCATTCAAGTCGATATGCTTGGATTGCTTTAACAAAGGACTTAGTCTTGACACCTTAGTCTACAATGTACCCTCAAACATCAGATTTGTGAAAAACATGACAGATTTATGAGATTTTCACCATGCTCCAGGTTCTCTAGCTAAAATAGCTAAACTTTTATACATTTTGGATTTAAGATAAAGTTCAAATAGTGCATATTTGAGGCAACAAATGTGTTAAAATATTCCCCTGAGACAGATTGAAATAGGCATGCTGGGATCCTTCTGAGTGCGGCTTTGTGACAAGTTTCTGTCCAAAATTGAACAACATTTGCCTTGTACAAAGGTGCAAAAGAAAAGAGGACTTTGATTTACTGAAGTTACTCATTCAGTTATTAAAAGTCCTTACTTGATAATGAGCAAAGTGTATAAGGGAATACTTTATGCAGAGATCAGTTATTAGGTTGACGCCACAGCCTCACTGTGAAGTTTCTGTGAAGTTAGCTTAAAACTTTTTGCTTTTAATTAACTAACACTAATTGCTTTGGGTGTTTTTTTTGTTAAGAATAGTAGGCATTAAATTGCCAGTGGAATGATTGAACGTAACTTCATTTTTATCAGATGAGTTTAATTCATGTTTCCTCTGTCAGTTGTAACACAATATTGCATCGCTACAGGAATAATGTATTTGAATTTGTGTGTGTTTGTGTACATAAAGTGGGAGCTGTTGTGGTCTTTTATCCTCCTCATCACCTTCTGTCTGCTGCTCGTTTGGTTCTACTTCTGGTTGGAGGCACAAAACGACTACAATGAATTCAACTGGTGAGTTCAGACCTAACCTGTTCGCTCCTGCGTCTCTCGGCTGTCATGTCAAAGCAAAACCTAAACATGCAGTTACAACTTTTTGTTTGTTTTTCTTCTTGACTTTGTTTTGCTTGTTGTTTTTATAAATCAGGAGTTTAATCTGTCCTCTGCCTAATCTGAGCAGATGCCACCCAGCATACATGTTCTATTGCATAACAATGGCTTTCCTGAACGGCTTTACATCAGCCCCACATTAACCTTTTCATATGTATTTATATGCCATCATGCATGCTGGTTTTTATATGCACATCCTTGCAAGTGAATATTACTCTACTGTCTAGATATTTTCTGGTTAAATTTTGCCTTTGCAGAAGTGTAAATTACTTCGCCAAGGGCCCAAGCACAGCAAAGTACTGTCATAATGTCTGTCTCTTCCAAGAAGAATCTAGAACAGTGATTGGATTGACCACACTACCCATTTCCACTGTCTAGAGAACACAACACCATCTCCCTCAAAGTTAGAATAAGGCTCCTTTGTTTCATAATTCAATTTTAAGAGCTACTTTTGTAACTTCATATTGTAGTTGTTGACAAAAGTTTCCCACAGGAATCCTTTGCCTGTGCAGTTATATCTGATGTTGATGAAAGATGTTCTTGGTGCAGTGCCGCCTCATGGATCAGAGTTCACTGCTGTCCAACTCTGGCTTGTGCCCTTACGCCTCAGGGACTGAAATTTCTTCAAATGACTTGAATCAAGTTATTAATGTATATGTAAAATATATTGATTAACCATCAGTGAGAATATTCAGATTAGTAGTTGATGCACACATGTAGACAATCGAAAGCTATTCTGTCCTAAACAGTGTATTTACAGAAAGACATATTAAATAAAAACTAAAAGTGTTAAAAGCTCTATTGAATATCCTGTCATACACATGGATTACTACAATGTTTCTTATTTTATCAAGAGTTACATCTCATTTAGATCTTTTCATCCAACTCTCTTTCCCCTCCCCCATCCTGCTGTTGTCAAGGACCTCTGCAATGTCCCCTTCTCCACTTATTAGTGTCCTTTGCTGGAATTGTATGTTCACATATGCCTGTTCCACTGCTTTATTCCAACACTGCCCTTTTCCTTCTATTGTCCGATATATTTTGTCTTAACATCTTTTTGTCACCCCCAAACCCCTTGCTCTGTGGATTTTTAGAATCATTTTTAAGGTCCCCAGGCAAATTCTCTGTACAGTTTAACTAGTCTATTTTTAACCTTTTACATCTGTTTTAACTTGTAGATGTTTGGCATTTCTTCTTAATTGGAGAGTCCCACAAAAAATGTCTGCAATGAAATCCCTGCTCTCCAACTGCATATTATAGTGATGTAGCAGCAGGGAGTCTCAGCCCATCTGCAGTATGAATACAGTCACAGGAGGCATCTGCAATAAATGACCCCACAGTGGCCCTTTGGCACTGAACTCACTGAGTTTTATGTGGGATTAACACTATGGACCCAGACTGTTGGACTTTTAGAGAAAAACATGCCTGCTTGTGTATTTCTCTTGCTGGTGTGGATCTATTTATAAACATCAGAGGTGTCCAAAGTCAGTCCTTGAGAGCCACTTTTTTAAGTCTTTCCTGTTGGAGCACACTTAATCTGATTAATTGGTGAGAAGTTGACAACAGCTGTTAAGGACAGACATTTAATTTGAGTCAGGTGTGCTGGAGCAGAAATATAACTAAAACCTGCAGGACCTTAAGCGATGGAGCCAGACAACCATGGTATACATAATGTCACAATTATGCGCAATATGCTCAGAGCAGCGTGCAAAAATGTTATATATGTAGACACACAACGTCTTTTGTGTCCGTTCTCCCTGTGGCACAGGGAGAATATCTGCATCCATTTTGTAGGGTCTGTGTTGTTTTATTGAGGTGGAAAAAAAGCTCCAGAGCACTTTATTGGATCTGGGTAGGCTGATGGGCTCAAGACCATCTGCAGCAGTTAACCAGTCCCTCACAGGATATCCTGAATTATCAGATTTCCTTTCACATTAAATGTGTTGTTCTGTGTTCTGATAAACTCCATGTTACTATCTCAAAGTAACTACTACCTTCAGCCTTTTCTTGCTGTTTTTAACCCATAAACAATATGCTTTATTTTAACACAACAAACCACATAGAACATATTAGTGCTTTGACAAAACCACGCATATTTACACAGAACCTGTTTTCCATGTCTGTGCCAAGGACTACAAATGTTACCTTTCTTGTTTCTGCAGGGTCCTGTACAACAGCTCCAGGGAGTGGAGTGATAGCACTGTTCCCATCTTGGCCACTACTGCTGCTGGTTTCACATATATTGCATTTTTAATGGTTAGTCTCACAATATTCATTAATGAGGTGGTTAACAGTGTTTGTTTACACATGCTGGGATATGTGAGTTCTTACTTTTCTTAGTTGTACACTAAATGTCTTGTTTTGTGCTATTTTCAGGTTTTAGCACTTTGCCACGTTGCACTTGGGCAACAGTTGAATTTGCACTGGATCCATAAGGTAAAGTGCTGAATGTGAGAGTGAGGTATTTACAATGGTTGGTGAAAGCTGTAGAATCGTGTGTTGGGGAGGGGGTGGTGTTTTCACATTCAGAAGTTTTTCCATGTTGTTTTATGTGTTTTATCTTGTGGTGTGTGTCTTGTTGTTTATGATTTGGCCATTTATTGCTGGTCAGTGGAAATTGTCCAGAACTTACAGTTCAGACTGAGTTGACCCAGAAGAGTTTTGAAAGCCAAGTAAAGGAACGGCTCCTCCACGCTATCAGCAAGATAAGCACGGTTACAAAACCGTCCAGGGTGTGAAAGGCATTGGAGCCGTTTGAGGTTATTTGGGGATGTTTTTTGTGTGTGTTTGTGTATAACACCCTCTCTTTTTTTCCATCTCAGTTCAGATGTTTCAGTCTGTCGATTTTTCCACACAGATAGGAGTGACTGCTGCTTTACTCACAACCATCGTTGGGGTTATATCTGTCAGTCAGACATGGAGGCAAGAGTGGGATATCATCCCCATCTCCCTGCAGGTCAGAAACAAAGAGATCCCCAAAGCCAGTCATGATGAGTTGACATTATTGCTAATGCTCAGGTTGGAAGCTGCTAGTCATCTTTCCATAAGAAAGACAACTTTATAATATTTATATATTCTCTCCTTTTACTTGTGTTACATTAACATCTCTGTAAACTTACTGTACCAAATGTAGCATTAAGTAATGAATTGTTTTTGTTCCTTTTTCCATATTCAGCATTACAGTTTGATTATGTAATATGCAAACTGTACTTTGGAGAAATGAAACTTAATCTCAGGTCATATATTGGCGAACTTGTAATTAGTACATCTGTGTGAGATTATTACACTGCCAGGAATGTGTGATTGAAGTTGGTGCAAAATTTGGCTGAAATTGAACCAATTTAAATCAAATGTCACTACAAATTACAGCTTTTATCTCTGATTAGTGTTGCCAGCGACTTAGCCCAGATAATCACTATAATCCCATGGCTTCCTGTCTGTTTTTTACCTTTTTTTTTCTTTTTCTCTATCTTGAAATCACACTCATGTGTTTTACCTCTTGTCTCCTTTTCTCTACTCCCATTTCCTGTTTTGTATCCAGGCTACAGGTCCATTCTTGCACATAGGGGCCCTTGCTGCAGTGACAGCACTGTCTTGGATTGTTGCAGGGCAAGTCGCTCGGGCAGAAAAACTAAGTAGGTGTTCTTCTAAAAATCAGGACACAAATTAGTTGACGTTAACCTTCTGCAACAATGAACAGACGTGGAAGCAAAACAGTCAATGATTTAACACTGTGTAGACAGACCAGGACCCCCACCCAGGGTGTCAGAGATAACACACATTCTTCATGTGTCATGTGATGTGGTGTGGGCTGGACTCTTCAATTTGTTCTGTGTTTGAAACAAAAAACAGATTTTAGACATAGTTGTTGTGGAAAGGTGTTGAATATATTATTTGTGCCTTTTCTGTAATTCAGAGCAGCCTCAGAAAATCAAAGATGTGTGGGTGTGTGATCTTGTGGGTTTGTGTGTGTGTGAATGTGAGGGTAGATGAAGGCTCTGTAACACGAGTTGCTTACTCAACCTCGCCCTGGAGCTGACCTTGAAACAAATACATTCTGATGAGTGGGGATGGGTGTGGATGAGTGTGTGTGGATGCCCGTACTCACAGCAATTAGTGTTTACTTCACACAGAGGTGGAGTTGTGGTGTTGCCTTCTCGGCCGCTAATCGCAGTGTAGTTTGCAACTGGGTGGATCTAAGATATTCTTAGCATTCAAAGCTAAGATTAGGGTTGTTTAATTTTTAGATTTTATTTGTAAAAGTTAAAATATATGCTAATTAATAGACTTTTGAGGTTGTGGCCTGCAGATTTAGTTAAATGTGTTTAGATCAAAGCTTGCTGTGTTGGACTAAACTAACAAGCTGCTTTTTAATGCTTGAGGTTTACTAAACAGAAAGATACAACAGTGTTAGTGGTATGCCAATCTGTTACCATGAAGGCAAATATGCAAATGTCCTCACACAACACTGTTGTCATGTTTGTGCCAGTTTTCCAGGTGCTCGTTGTGCTGCTCTATCTTATCGTGTTATTAGGACTCTATGTTGTACCCATGTATATCGATTCCCCATGCATCATGAACACCAGCGACCTCAAACCACGTCCCGATGTTATTGGTCACCAGGGAGCCCCCATGGTAAAAAACTCACCTTTTTCTATTTTCATACAGTTTTAGTTGTTCAATTAGTGGCTTCACAGCAAGACACCCGGAGTGTGAAGGAACATTGTGATTTTAGAGTGCAGAGAAAAAAAAAAGTCAACATATATACTGCTTTCAAAGTGATTAGGTCCTGCTGCCTGGTACATGGAAGGGATACCGTTAAAAGCCACATTACGAGTGTGCGTGACTAATTGATTAGTAGAAAAGGTACACAAAGTCCAGTGTTTCTTTTAAGTTGACTTTTTATTCTGAAAGAATTATGTCTCATTGCGCAGAGCCATAGTACTGTTTGCAGCACTGTTACCAGAACAGGGCGGCCCCTTTAAGGTTGAGCTAGACAAGGGGAGAGAGAGACGAACACACATGCTGGTTGGACACACAGCGCAGGTCTGTGTCAGAATGGGAAAGCCAGAGCAGAGAAAGTTAGCTCTGAGTTAGCTCTGCTTGTGTTGCGACAAATGTTTTTGCTATAAACTTTAGAAACAATATCACACAGCTCTTCTAGTTAAAGCAGAGTCCTGTGTTTAAAAGAGAACACACACACGCATATTGAACATAGATACACATTTAACAACCTCTCACAAACATTTGACAAATTTCCTTTGGAAATAAAATATTTTCATTTCATTATTGATGATGTCACAGCTAGTCAGTTGTAAACAAGTACATGAATGCATTCAATTTATGTGTGTGTGTATGTATGTATATACGTTCATACTAAATGTTTTATGCATACAGTGGATGCATTTGATGGCTACAACTAGATTTATGCACTTGGCACAACATCATAATGAGTTATGCAACACCTGGCAGCAAAAGAGGCAGTTATTCAAAACAGTTACATTTACAAACAAGCCCTGCTTGATGTGCTATCTGCTGGAGGATCGATCCCTGCAGTGGAATCTAAAATTAGGAGTGGCTCTGCTAGGGTGGGAGGGGAAAAAGCTCACATCACAGGCCTCCGCTTCCCAGAATCACTGCTATTGATTATAGCAGCATTCCTAACATCTCATTCCCAGTCTGTCGCTTTACTCATTGGTTCTCACAGGACGTTGATATTATACTAAGTGATGTTTTAGTATTGATCATAACATGTCAAAGCACAATCACCAGTTGGCCCTGTTCACCTTCAGAGGAGAGAATTTAATTTCCTCACATCTATATATTTTATATTTAACATGTTAATAGTACTAGCTAATGACTTTCTAATATATATATTTCTTATATAT
>JBAMHX010000010.1:24499232-24509257 GCA_037177515.1 Pseudomugil tenellus
GTGTGTGTGTGTGTGTGTGTGTGTGTGTGTGTGTGTGTGTGTGTGTGTGTGTGTGTGTGTGTGTGTGTGTGCTGCAGGGCCCGGTCCAGTACCTCCTGATGTGGCTGACTGCAGACTTCCTCTCTTTGGGAGTGGTCGTTGGAATATTCATTTTCCAGAAGTAAGTGTGGACACATGTTAACATAAATGCAGCGACATGAGTAGAACCGTTAATGCGTCTTCATTTTGTTTGTGTGTTGTTCACATCAAACAAGCTATTTTATTTCTTCTACAGGTTTATTATGTGTTTAGATTGAATCTGATTTAATGTGTGACATGCTGTAAGTACACATATGTCAGAGGAACACAGCAGCTCATGCACATTAATTTTAAATCTCTTTACTCGTAATAATAAGTTGAGGAAGAATAAACATTTACAATAATATTTGTACTGTGCCGGATTTTTCACTCTTTTATCCTTTTTATCCAGTATTTACAGAGAAGATTCACATTAACATGTTTTCTAATAGCTGCTGTAGTCGTCCTCTCTTTCTCCTGAGTGCTTCTGTTTGTATCGCTGATGACTCCGGACACGGCCGACCCATCTTCCCATCATCTCTGGGAATGTGGGAGTTTTTCTTTGTTTCTGATTTTCTGCTTGTAACTGTCCACTACGAGTGTTTTCCTTGGCTCAGCTCTTCAGTAGCTTCTGCTGGCTGCTAAACTGACCTCTCTTCTCTCCCACCTTCTTTTGTCCTTTTCTGTCTTCTTAACCCTTCCTCGTCCTCTCTCTTCTGCCTGATGTGCATGCTCTTCTCCTCTGCTGCATTCTGGCATCTTCTCTCAGCTATCACATGATCAGGTAACTGGGTTATCGCTTCAGTCTTTTCTCTTTTACCCCTCTTTATGTTTCTCTTTTTGCATCATTCCCTTCTGAGCATTTTTGGCCTTCTCACCATTTTATACCTTCTTCAAAATTTGCACCTCATTAATTCCTACATTTACATCCTCTATGTTACTTTTTACTGCACTTTCTCATTTTTTCTCTTTAGATGAGATCTTGTCTCTTTTTCTATACATGAACAAAAATAAATAAACACTCAAACACACATAATTCAGAATATAAAATGAACCAATGACGTTTTAAATTGATCAATCGGGAACAACTAAACGACTACACTAAATTAATCTTCATTCGCCGAGGTTGTTTGGCTCCAGATCAGCTTTAATTGATGCTGATTAACTAAATTCATTTCATTTCTCCATCCAACTGCCTCTGCACATTAATCAGTTTATTGTGACGAATGCTCGAGTTAATTAAATTGCATTCAAAGCTTTTCTTTCTGTCTTTGCCTTAATAAGGAAATAAAATCCTTTACTGTAAAAGAGTAAATCTAAATCCCAGTATGGAGCAACGTGTTTGGTCCTGCTGGTTAATTCAGAGAACAATCTCAATACAAGTATATCCTTATGCAGGAAACATGGTTAATATTTAATGATGCTATAGTTCTATTATTACCAAGCTCAAGCTGAACATTATCACTACTTACCTGCTGAAACACAATAGCATCTACAATACTTTGATTTGTTACTAATTTATCTATTAATAAATTATTGTCAACAACTAACAAAATGCACCTTCTATGTGACATTTTTTATTAATTTATTTCAGACATAGTCATAGTCATGTTTGCATTTGCAAATACACACATATACCCATATACATACACATAAACATGTACACAACATGTACACACACATCCCCATATTCACACATTTAAACATGCATAGATACACACATTATAGAAAGTGTTTCCATCTTATTCTGGGTTTGGGAATGGTGCTTTAAAATGTAATGCAGTCAGTGTGTTTTTAATATAAATGCTATTTTTAGACAGCTTGAATGAAATGTTTATGTAAATGCATATTTTCAGTATGAATAAAACAATTTCTCATAAATAAGGTTTTTTCTTCGGTCTTCACACAATTTTCTAAAATGCAACAGTCTTATTAGTTTATTTAAAATGGACTTAAATTATAACTAAAACATACAGTTTGTTATTCAGACTCTTAATAAATGTCTGTATTGTAGGTTTGTTTTTGACTGGATTGTGGGAAGGACTTGGGAGCACAGACAGGCTGTTTTAGAGAATCAGAGGAGTAATGGGAAGTGAGCTCACTTATGATCTGAGGAGATTATATAAAGTGCACATTTCCACAAAAAAAATAAGAAATATTGTATCTGATTAACTGTATTTTAAAATGTACCAAAGTATTAGTTCTGCATCAGGTCTTGCTTTTAAGACGACACAGATGACCACGATGTTCAGTTCATGTGCCGCGTCGTTGTGCAAATGCACAGTAAAAAAAATTTAGATTTAAGTTTTAACGTGAATAAAAATAGCTTTTCTTCTCTTCTTTTCTACTTTTAGTTTAGCTCACCTGTCAGGAAACCTTTTGCTTCCCCAAACAGAAAAGTGCATTTCAGACTGTTTTCTGCTGCAGAAGCAAACTTATTACTGCACCACAACTGTATCTGCAAATCAATGTGTTTCTAATACTTTTATTATGGATATAATTTAATTTAAAACACATGACCAGGTTTTCCAGGTTCTTGCTGTGATTTCTGACCAAACATGTGACCCTGCAGGTATCGGATGAGCGGCATGCGTAGCTACAATCCTGAACAGATCATGCTGAGCGCTGCCGTCAGGACATCAAGTCGAGACATCAACGTAATGAAGGAGAAACTTATTTTCTCTGGTAAGGCAGTGCAGAGGTGTGTGTGTGTGTGTGTGTGTGTGTGTGTTTAGAGCATTTTGGATTTGAAGTCTGCCTCTGTTTTAATTTCTGAACTGATTCTCACTCCAAACCATTTTGCATTTTTAATTAACCCAGCATGCATCTGAGTGTGTACATGAATGTTTTCGCCCCTCCTCTTCCTCTCTTCCATGTTGAAGGCCCTCCCCAGTAACCACCTCCCTCCTCCACCCTCTGTGACGTGCCGCCCCACCTGCCATCTCCTCTTCCACTGCATCCCTCGTTGCCCTTCCACCTCTCTGTCTACTCTGCCCTTTTCATCTTCATCATCCCTTCCTTCACACACCCATCCTCTCCCACAATTCTCCAGTGGAAATGACTTTGTGTAAGAGAACTTATAGATGCCACAGTTTAGACAGCCTGTTGTGCTGGGAATCAGAGGTGAGTTCATGTGTCCAGTAAATATGAGTTACGTTTGGAAAGCAGTCAAACTGCTGCTTGCTGATGTTTTGTGTTTGTCGCCCTCTAGAGGTGGGAAATGGCGTCAGCGGTGCTGAAGAGTTGTATGAGGACAACAGCTATGATTACTACACCAATCAAGGCATCAGCCAGTAAATGAAATTGTGCCTGTGTGAGTCTGCTGCAGTGAGCTCAAAAACACATCAGTCCTTCATCAGTAAGAGGCCTCGTCTTCCCCTTCGGCCTGCCGGTGAACTGACAGACTACTGTTTCTACTGGAAACACATCTCTTGTCAATATTCTGTTTCATTTTTTCCTCATGGACAACAAGAACTTCTTACTGATGGAAATGTCTGAATCTGTAGATTCCTCTTGTTGCATCCAAATATGTAAGAGGCCTCCTTTTGACTCAGCAATGCATGCATTTCTATTTATTTTTAGAAATATCTATTAAGGTTCTTTATTTCAAGCTAAATTTCCAAATTGGTTGATTTTTATGCACTGAAACTAATGTTCTTCTCTTAGATGAAATTCCTTTTATGGCTTTTTTGCAGGCTTTACAACAGCATGAGGGTTACATTAATAGCTTTATTTAAAGAGAAGAGTTTACAGAGTTTTCCTCCAGGTTATATATTCACATCGTATTTAAGACTTTTATTTCCTCTGCTGTACTTCTGATCCGTGCATGCAGCGTTTCTTTGTGTGAGCTGTGCTCACACAAAGCAGATAAACTGCTTGGAGGAATAAGATGAGTGTTTCTTTTTTAAATGATGAATGTGTTTAGATTTTATGTGTTAAAGTGTGTTGTGTGTATTCTTGCTGGGTATGTGTTTTTACCTTGCATGCAACGCTTTGAGTGTGTTGTCTTTATGAGAAGTGAACAACAATCGGAGAAGCTCGAGCCAACTAATAACATACATTAGCAATAGTTACCTTTGAGTCGCAGTAAATTCTGTGGTATTTAAGTATTAGCACTCAAAATGCATCTATTTGCTGCTGTAATGAAGTGTGTGTGTGGGGGGGCAAAATTTGGAAAATAAAGTTAATTGAATTGATGCTACAAGTGTCACAACAGCCAACATAACTGATGGCCGTTTGTGTGTTTTATCTCTGGATGTGCCAAAGAACCGAGCGTTAAATCTTCTAATGCTGAGATTTGGTTCATGTTGTCTCTGACAAATGCGTCCTGCTCAGATGTGATTCCATTTAACTTGTTTTGTCTCCAAGTACCAACAAAAACTGAGCTTTATATATCTGTTTAATCCCACATTTATCCAGACATACAACATCATAAACAACCCAGTTTTATGGTCTTAATGTGCAACTTCTGCAGCTGTTCTGCAAAAAAACCACCAAAAGATTTGGGAATGATTATTTTAATTGGCTGAAAAGCAGAATGCAGCAGCTTAATATCATTAATATCTAAGTCGACCAGAGTTTGGAAATGTGTAAAAGTGGCCGTACAAAAAGCTCCCAGTGCAGCTCCGCACCAGATGATCCTTACAGTAACTTTACAGCAGCTCTTCTTTCTGGAACCAAATCATGACTTTCACTACAACAAAGGAATGTGGATGCATCACGTGCAAAGCTGCGACTCGTAGCACCATCAGAGATGCAGATCAGCGTTTGCACTGCATGTGCAACAACCAGTCTGATGTGCGAAAGCGACTGGGAGGAGCCTCACATGAATGTCCATCACACAACCAGACAAGGCACAGGAAAGCAATGCTTTGGTCCGTCTGGAAGCCCAGAGCAGCAGAAGCAGCTCGGCCTGCTACTCTGTCTAATGTGTGCAAAAGTTATTGCCACAAATATTCACAAGTAAACGTTGGCCACTAGACAGAAGTCTTAAAGTGCAACAGTGAGTCAGCGTTTCTCAGTCAAATCATTTTACTCTTGCCGCTAATGATTTACCTGAACATTAAGGCTCCTTTATCTTTCCCGCTGGAGACTCTGAACATGCAACCCCTTAAATAATGAGGGAAAAATTATCTTTACGTGTTTTAAATTAATTGCATGCATTATAAGTTTGAGGTGAGGTCTACGGACATCCCAGTGACTCCCACTGGTCTGATG
Source organism: Pseudomugil tenellus (assembly GCA_037177515.1). NCBI lineage: Eukaryota > Metazoa > Chordata > Actinopteri > Atheriniformes > Pseudomugilidae > Pseudomugil > Pseudomugil tenellus. The sequence goes on from JBAMHX010000010.1 coordinate 24,504,507, forward strand.
CAAAGCTTTAAACGGACAAAAGCCTCTAATAGAAGCTCTGTTCATCGCAAATAAATTAGCAGCTTTTTAAAAAAGACAAGCACACAACAAAAACAGAAATAACTACAAACACTCGCTAATCAAATGAAGATTCCCTGAAATGAACACATTGGTTTCCAAGGCAACAGACGCATGAAGTCTCGTTAAAAACGTGAATCGGAGCTGCAGACATCAGTCAGTCTTACGGGGAAGTTGGTTTGACACAATCGGCACATCTTCCCCGTAACCTTTCACTGAAGAGGAAGCACAAAATGAGTCGCACAGCCATCAGGTCTTAGCGTTGTCCGCGTGTTCCCATCGGCACATGTAAGTACGTTACAGAGGAAACACTACTGCTATCCCGGTTAGCTGAAGTTCGTCTTGCGCAGGTGTCTGTTGGGGATTTCTAATGCGCTGACTTGTAGCGGCCAGGAGCCACCCATGATGCCGGCCTGAATGGCCACGCCTGTAACCACGGCAAGGTCGGGGTCCACCGACGTGTTGGGCTCCTTTCCAAAGTACTCGCTGATCAGCCTCCTGATCCGTGGAATCCTGGTGGAGCCTCCGACCAGAACGATCTCGTCCACGTCTTCTTTTTCCAAGTGGCCCTCAGTTAACACGGTCTTGACGGGGGTCAGAATCTTCTGGAAGAGGTCCTCGTTGAGCTCCTCAAACAGCTGGCGAGTGATCAAAACCTCATAGAGAACTGGAGCGGTGCCTTCGGGGGTGTCACGCAAGCGAAGGTGCAGAGGAACCTGGATGGTGGCGGCGGGATGGAGGGTGAGGTTGAGCTTGGCGGCTTCCACTGCCTGGCGGAGACGGTGGATATCTTCCTTGAGGTCGGGAGCGACACCAAACTCCTGGCGGATTCGCTCTGTGGCGTACTGAAGCAGCCTCTGGCTGAAGTCTTGACCACCTAACTTGTTATTGCCTGTAAATTAAACAGCAACAGTTTTGTCAGATAACTACAATGATTTCAGGTTAATGTCTGAATAAATCTAAAAGCTGCTTTTTCTATTTAAAACATTACAGAAAGAACAAAGGTAAAAGATTTACGGAGTGTAAAAACAATGACCTGCCATGGCCCTGGTGAGGAACATGCCTCCCTGTTTGTTGAGCAGAGACACGTCCAGTGTCCCCCCCCCGAGGTCCACCACCAGCACGTTAAACACGTCCACCTTGTGGAGGCCGTAGGCCATGGCTGCCGCTGTGGGCTCGTTGATCACACGCAGGATCTCTAAACCTGGAAGAGCAGAGAGAAGGAATGAGGACGCTTCTCTCACATGATTCATACCAGATTTAGGGGTAAGATAAAAAAAAAATAAAAATCTAAGAGGATTTCCTTCAGTGAGTAGATTTTATTTAGATTTGTATTTTATAGCAGAAAAATACATTCTTATCTGCTGAGTTTAGATTAAGGTAAGTCACAAGGACAGCTGTACTGCAGGTTTTCAATGCATCCCTACTCCAACGCACTTGACCGGAAATCTAATAAATCCAACAGTCCATTAATCTAAAACTAAAGGATATTTTTTCCATTGTAGAGGAATTCATGTATTAATTACCGTGCTCTTAATTAATGTCCAGATGAAAGGTCCGACCATAAACTATAAAACCTTAGTAAACCATCTGCAAAGCCGGCGTCCTTCCATCAGGAAAATGTTTAGACGAAACCTCAGTTTTGTTGTCGTAGCAGAAGAACGCGTCACACATTGACGCACGTGACCGAAGTCTTTAAACTACGCTCCCCTATCTGACAGAATAGCTCCAGACATCTGTGTGACCACAGGTCTTTGGGAATATTCTCCCCGGGTTGTGACCTCGTACCATGTCTGTATGTCTTAATGTTTTGTTTAATGTATGTTCAACTTCTTTTATTCTTCATTATTAAATTTATATTCTAAACCAGCGTCCTCGTCCTTAAAAAGGAATAACGTTCATCTACATCATATACAACAATAAGTGTGGCTTAAACATGAACATTGAAATAAGTAAAATGCTACAATAAATAACTTTATAAGTTCATAAGAGAGTTTTGCATAACAGAGATGACCTCACATCAACTCAACAGGCTTAGATTTAGACATGCCAGGATGCTTGCAGAGGTCAAGGGTCATTAAAATATTCAGTACTGAGAATAAAGCAGCCAAAGTGAGATTCAAACATCAATAACAATAACTTTCTATTGATTTGACCACATTTTTTTTTTACCTCTCACAAATAATGCAAATGGCTTTTTTTATTTTTTTTCCCCCTTTCCTTTTTAATAACATCAAAAGAAAAATATCCACTATGATTCAAATATATATATATATATATATATATATATATATATATATATATTCTATCTTTGATGAAAAGTAAGCAACGCCTTGCACGCAGGTTTCTTTGTTCTGATCAGTCTGAACTGATTTTCCTAAATGGACGTAATTGCTGTTGACCTGAGAGAAAAAAATCCATTTGTCTTCCTTAAAGCACAATGACATGCAAAAAAAAGATCTTTTTTAAGAACAATGCAGCTTTCAGAGAACTCTGACCTGCTAGGTTTGCAGCTCTGACGGTGTAGTTTCTCTGTCTTTCATCAAATTCTGCCGGTACGGAGATGACAGCCTTCTGGATAGGCACACCCAGCTGACCCTCAGCCATCTTCTTCATCTTCAGCAACAGCCTGGAGCCGATGAACTCTGGACTGACACTGAAAGTGTAGTTGGTGGAGATGACAAACTCTGCACTTCCATTGTTGTTTGAGACCTAAAGGCGATTAGAGGAAAAACACTGGTGAAGGAGAAGCTAACATAAGAATTAACACAACTCTCGTGACTTATAGGTGAAGCAATGATAACTGTGAGTGTTTATGAGGCCTTAAGATAAAGTTATTAAGAGATTCATAGTAAGATAAGTGCAATAATGTTTTAAACTTGCTGGTGAAGTGGGCCAAGCATCACCAGAACCAACCATTTACTCAAACACCGCGTGACTCACCTTGAATGGGTACCTGACGCTTTCTTGTTTCAGTACTTCTGGCTCAAATATCTTCCCAATAAACCTTTTAGCGTCGTAAATGGTATTTTGGGGGTTACTGTCGGCCAAGTCAACAGCCTCGTGTCCGGCCAGCACCGCAGTGGCGGTGAAAGAGACGGCGCTGGGGATGCTCTTCCTCCCATCCTCATCCCCGATCACCTCCACCTCCCCGCTCCCCGGATGGAAGACACCGACCGAGCAGAAAGTGGTACCCAGGTCTAAACCGATGACTTTGGGTTTGGGGGGCGGCAGGTACTGCTGGCCCAGATATCCAGCAAGGAATAGAGCCAGAATTACCGAACCTACGGTACCGGAAAAGCATATGTCTCACAGGTGGACAAACCGGCTAGCTTGTATAAGTAGCTACATGATATAGTACTTTAACTTACCAATCATAGATATTTCTCCTGCCATCTCCACACTCTGCTATGAAGTCTCCGCCGCTTAAAAGTCACAAAATATCGCTGGAATTATTCAGGTTTCTGTTACACGGTGTCTAATTTAGCAGAATGACGCAAAAATGAGTTTTCCCTACAAAATACACGTCTACTTTTCTTGCGTCTTTTTTTGTGCTGGGTAATGTAGTTTTCTCATTACACAGCGGATGTCGTGAACAATTCAGTAGTTGTGAGTTCAATAATACATTTCCCAGCAAGCTTTGCGCTTGGAAAATAAAAAAAAACCGGTGACGTTTCCCTTTATTCAGCCAATCCCTCAGCCGATCGTAATGCTGCATTCAATGTACCTCGGATAAAATTAGCAAAATTCTAAATGTTATTTTCCAATTACAAGCGCTCGATTCACTAAAGTTTGAAAATATTTTTGCTTCGTATCCTTGCTTTTTAAGAAAACACATTATGCATCAATGAGGTTTACTAAATATAAAGGTATGTCTTAAATGGAACATTTTGTTAGAATTGCCTTTGAACTACACCAAAGATGTTAAAAAATAGGCTACCATACCTTTTATTTTGGATTAGGAGACATTTTGTACGTTCCTATCTATGGTGACTATCCATACCCGTACTAACTTCTAAATTGCATGCCTTTTGATTTCTTTTTTTAACTTTTTTTAAACATAATTATGTAGAAAATCGCAAAATCCGCGGTTTTACGGTTGCCATTAAATGTAACAATTGCTCAACACATTATCACTAGAATGTCATCTTATAAAAAATTTATTTTTATTTATTCATTTTTACATCCATTGCAAGTTTTAGATCTGCTTATAATCAAATCAAATCAAGCTTTATTCATAAAGCACTTTGCAATTCAAAGTGCTTTACATGTTAAAATAATTTAAAATTAAACAGCCGGTACACACATGATACATTCACAAATTAACACTCAAACATAAAAACAAACAAACATTCTAAATAAATAGAAATAAAAAATCTGGATTGGTACAAACGTTGATGTGAGGAAAGGATATGACTGGGATCCATCCACCCCAGGAACTGGTCCCCTTACGATCACAGGAGCCGTTGCCATGGCTACCACTGGTCCTAACCCCCATGAGGCTTTGGTGTCGGACCCCTCGCTAAGGTAGCACCCCCCAGACCAGGGAGGCAGTAGTCTCCGTGTGGAGGATCCCAATGAGGAAAACCCTGGAGTTAAAAATATGTTATAGGTAAAATCCATCCATTTTCTACCGCTTATTCCCGAACGGGGTCGCGGGGGGGCTGGAGCCAATCCCAGCTACACAGGACGAG